>JAFJTR010000099.1:0-104892 GCA_022559985.1 Parastagonospora avenae f. sp. tritici 18332-5
CAACCCCCCCTCGTGCGATGTCTACACCGTGCAAACCTTTCTGCCTCGCGCGTAAGTGCTGATAGCATTTGCTAGCTAGCAGGGAGCCCATTCAACAGACGCTATGTTTCTCTGCATTAAAAGTCGCACTCCCCTTCAGCCTGCGGTTGACCAAGATCGCAAAACATTACCACTGTCCTAAAATCTCTTCGAAATAGCTCACCACCACATTCTTGCAAGAAATGGCTTCGCTCGATCCTGTCGTAGTCCTAGGAGGTTGCGGGAGTCTGGGCCATCACATCGTCAAAAAGCTCTTCGAAGCTGGATCGACCGACATCACTGTCTTCGACGTCAACGTATCAAGCAACACCGTCCTGGGCGCCAGGTACATCAAGGGCAGCATCCAGAACGCAGAAGAAGTGCTCAAACTCCTCCAGAGCACGAAAGCACTTACAGTGTTCCACACCGTATCACCATCAATGCTAGGCCAGCAAAACACCGACCAGACATTCTACAACGTTAACGTCAACGGCACCAAGACTCTGCTTGAGTGCATCCAAAAAACAGGCACTACAAAAGCACTGGTGTATACATCCTCCTCCTCCGTCATCCACAACAACCAAACCGACCTAATCTCCGCCACCGAAGACGCGCCCTACTGCCCAGCGTCCGAACAAACAGTGTACTACACACAAACCAAAGCCGAAGCAGAGCGACTCATCCTAGCCGCTAACAGAAAACACGGCTTGCTGACAGCAGTCATCCGCGGCTGCACGCTGTTCGGCGAGAACGACAACGTCATGCCCACGCAGATCGAGAACGCGAAAGCAGGACTCGGGAAACTGCAGGTCGGAGATGGGAGAAACATGTACGATTGGACGTACACTGGCAACGCTGCATATGCGCATATACTCGCTGCCGAAGCCCTGCTGCGCATTGACGTGAAGACACCACCGCGTCCCGAAGACGAAGACATGAGAGTCGACGGCGAGGAGTTCGTCATAACCAACGACGAGCCCTGGCCGTTTTGGGAGTTCGTGCGGACAGTAGGAGCCACAGCTGGGTACCCAGTCAAGAAAGAAGACATATGGGTGGTGCCGGCATGGGCGTTTTACATGTTGGCTGTCTGTGCTGAATGGGGCGTTTGGGCGGTTAGCTTGGGGCGAAGGGAGTCTCGGCTGAATAGGCAGATGGTCAAGTATTTGTCTATTAATAGGACATTTGATATTAGTAAGGCGAGAAAGAGGTTGAGCTATCGGCCGCAGGTTGGTGTGAAGGAGGGGATTGAGAGGGCAGTTGAGGCTTATGTGGCGAAGAACCCGGATGGGACGAAGAAGAATTCATGATGTAACCTATGGTATGATGATAAGAGCGATCTCCATTTATCTTGAAATTTGGACGCGGAGAACCTACTATACCACTTTCCAAGTATAGTTTACCTAGAAGTTTTACATTGCGCAATGATTGTAGAAAGGGAAGAGGAATGCAGTGACGTTCAAACAAGAGTGGGGTGAAACGAAGCTAAGCCCCGCAGATAGATTGTGACAGGCGAATCATCGATAAGACGCCTCGACCTCAGAGCTTGACTTCTACATGATTTCTCACAAAAGCACATTTGCAATAATTGGGACTACACCCTGGTCCACTCCAAAAGAGGCTCCGTAGAACCAATATTCCAGCAAAGTCCAATACTCCAGCGTCGCCATCCCGCCCACTGTATACACTATACTACACCATACTACGCCACACTAAACCAACAACTCTCCTATCTCTCAGCCTCCGTTAAAACATCAACCATGCCCCCTTCCGAACCATACCCCAAATCAGGTCCCATAACCCCACGCATCATAATCCACGGCGGCGCCGGCAACATCACCAAAACCTCCCTTCCCCTCGATCTCTACAACACCTACCGCACCTCCCTCCTCTCAATCCTCATCACCTCCAACACGCTCCTCCAAGCACCTGACGCCACCGCCCTCGACATCGCCACGCAGGCCGTCTCACTGCTCGAAAACTCCCCGCTCTATAACTCCGCCCACGGCGCCGTCTTTACTTCCGCAGGCACCACCGAGCTCGAATGCAGCGTGATGGTGAGTGATGGATGGAGGAAGAGAGGCGTGGGTTGTATGTTGCTGTCACGCGTGAAGAATCCGATTTTGTTGGCGAGGGAATTATTAATCCGCGGGGAGGATGTAGGGGGTCAGGGGAGTGGCGAACACGCACACTACAGCGGGTCGTTCGCAGAATCGCTGGCGGAGAAATGGGGTCTCGACATCGTCGACCCAAGCTATTTCTGGACGCGCAGGAGGTGGGAGGAGCATTTGCGGGGGCTGGTTGAAGGAGAGGGTGCGGTAGGGGTTAGTGATTGGGAGAAGAAGAATTATGTCCCGATGGGCACGTGTGGTGCGGTTGTTATCGATTCGCATGGCACGATTTGCGTGGCGACGAGTACGGGGGGGTTGACGAATAAAGCCCCGGGACGCATTGGGGATACGCCGTGTATGGGCACGGGGTATTGGGCGGAGCAGTGGTATGAGGATGCGAGGGCGATGGTGTATCAGCAGCAAGCTGTGGCGGCGCCGATTGAGCGGATTAGTAGAGGGGATATTGGCGGATTGTTGGGGGAGTGTTTGGGTGGGACGATGTCGGTGCAACAGCAAGTGGAGAAGCAAAGAGATATTAGACATGCGGTTGGGCTGTCGGGCACGGGGAATGGGGATAGTTTCATTCGCATGGCGGCGACACGGACGGCGGCTGCGTATTCGCGGTTTTCGAATAAGTCGCTTGCGAAGGCGACGACGTGGATGCTGGGACGGGGTGGCGAGCTGCAAAAGTCTGCGGGTGAGCGTTGGGGTAAGACGGGCGAAGGGCAAGGTGGAATGATCGGCATCGAATTAGTGGGCGAGAAAGTGGATGTAGTGTTTGACTACAACTGCGGTGGTTTGTTCAGGGCATGGACGGAAGAAGACGGAAGTAAGAAGTGTTTGATCTTCAGGGAGGACAGCTGGGAAAGTGGACCAGAGGGATGGGAGAGTGTTTGCGGCTAGCTATGAATACCAACAAGAGAGTTGCTGGCAATTTTGAAAGCGATGTTGAAGTAAGCAATTTACACCTCGTGGCAAGTGATCGATTCTTCGCTAGTCTAAAAAATGCGCAGAACTTGTGGTATCTTTCCATGAACAGTGCAACAAGTCAAGTATGCGGCCCAAGGAAAATCGTAAAGGGTATTGATGGATCATGTACTCGGACGCAGCAGTATCTATACAGTCTCGACGTAGTTGCTGCAGGTTGTTAGTCACGTGATCATCATGGCATGCGTCGTGCGTATAACATACCTCGGGAAAATGCCTTCCCTCGAGCCTATTCTTCCAGTCCACCAGTCAGTCTCGTTGTCCGTCTTCTTTAAGATGGTAATGACTTCGCCCTTCTTGAAACCCAGGTCGCCCGGTTGGTCCGCGTCAAATGTGAATTTCGCAATCGCTTGATCGTTCCCCAGGCCAGCCTTCTTCGCGCCAAACACTGGCTTGGGTGCTGTGGGTCGGCCAGGTTTTGAGTCACTGTATGAGTAGTCGTCGCCAAACGTCGATGCACGGGTCCTACCATCCAAGCGATCGAAAGTCTCGTTGGGGTTTGCGCGTGTGGAGAAGGAACGGCTAACTCCTGCGGACTGCGGCTGGCGGTCGTATACGTCGTCTGCCCATGTTGATGAGCGCTGGGGACGGTCGCGGTATTGATAGTCGTCGTTTGCCGTGCCCACGGAGCCTGTGCGGTCTCGTCGCACGCCCTCGCCCATTGCATCTCCCTGTCGGCCTTGCCACACAACATTGTCGTGCGAGTCATCGTAGACGGGGATGTCGTTGTACATGGCGCTGTCGCCCGCGGCAGCAGCGCCTCCTATGCCCGAAAAGACTCTCGAGTTGAGGACGCGGAGGAGAGGTTCCGCGGCTGGTGGTGGGGGAACCTGTCCGCTGAGCAGCTCGCGTGCAGTCCATCGGCGCCCGTACAGTTTCTCGTTGGCGTCTCTTCGCTCAATGATGCCGCTGCCTTCCAAACTGACACCCGCGAACAGTCCCTTTGTCTTGCTGTAGCTGAATATGCCCGCCACGCCCTTCAAACTCGCTGCTCCGGCTGCTTCCGCATTTCGGCCGACGGGTCCTGCCGCAATCGAGACATTGCCGCCCAATGTCAACGATCCGGCCTGTGCGAACGTCCTCACGGCTGACGCATCGTTGAGAATGAAGACAAAGTCGGTGAGCTCGAAGCCAATCTGTCCGCCGAAACCGCCGCCGACCGTTCCGATCGCTGAGGGCGCTGACCACGAGCCGTCGGCGAGACGGGCGACTACAACACCGGAACCGAATCGCGCAGTGCCGAGGAAGCCTGCTTTGAATACTGTGAGAATTGCGAGGCCCTGCAAACATTTCCGTTAGCACCTATCATCGCGAAGCACCTGAGATAAAGCTGGGCAAACCTGGACAACATCACGGATAGCCGGAAGCAAGAAAAGACAGTTCCTACCTTTGCATTGGCAAGAACCTGTGGAGGAATAATCTTGTCAGGCCCAAAAGCCTGTCGCGGATCGACAAAAGACGCCAGAATCTTGCCCGTCTTTCTGCACTCGCCTGTTTGGTTTCAGCTGTCAGTCGACGTCATTGGCGTCCGCGGCGGAATGAGACACTTACTCCTCATAGAAGAGGGCAGCGGGTTGTTGAGACCAAGCGGCATCTTGCAGGAATGGTGGGAAAAGCTGCTACTAGGGAATTTGGGAACAATGTATGTTTATGCGCAAGGAAAAGCGCCGGGTGGTGTGCTTATGCAGCGTGTAGGCGGGGGTGTTGGGTACAGCTTTGGGCGTGACAAGCGTGCTGTGGCTCAGCCGACACGACGCGTGCTTGGCTCGCCGCCGACGCGCAAGTCCGCAGCCACCACCACTCTCACTGTCACACGCCCGGACACCAGTTTTCTTATTGTTGTATGATTTCCTCCGACAAATTGTCATGAATTCTTCGAATATTCTCGACATGACGTCATATTTGACGCCTCAGCACAGCCGCGCATTATCGAGAACATTCGCAGATTAAGTGTCCGTGCTTTAGATACCGCTAAGCTCATCATTCACCTGTTCATCTTCCATTCGTCCTCCAAGGTCTATGTCTCCGTCTCATCCGCCAAATCTCAAATGTTGAGCATTCAGCAATGCCACAGACACATCGGGCCACACCACTTCCCATCCACAACAGCCTTGCAGATGAGCGGCTTGCAGTCCTTCCAGCACTGGTCGTTAGTGCAGGCCTATTTCTCTTGTTAGTTTGCGCTAGGTGAAGCCCGATATATTTCACTCACCTCGTGGCACTTGCGAAGGAGCGCAGAGCACTCTCCGCAGTTGTACTTGTTGGCGTCCTGGAGTCGAATTAGCAAACAGTGGAAGCGATCATGTGAGGAAGGCGTACCAAGACTGAGACCGGGGAAGCAGAGGTTGAGTCGTCGACCTGCGGAATGGCGGTGCTCATGGCGAGGGCGAAGAGTGCGAAGAGACTAAGGAGGAAGGTGAAGGCCTTCATGTTGAACATGTTGAAAGATGTAGGGACTTGATTTGGTGGTTTGGTAAGGTAAGGTTGAGATTGGTTGAGATTGGCTGATCTTGAGCTCGTTGACGGCGGTGGTAAGTTCTCTGAGAACACTCTTGGTAAGGTTTGTATGCTATCGAGGGGAATCATGGTCGTGTCATGTGCCTGGCACCGTTTGTGCTAGCCGTTGGCAAACACTCTCTCTCACTACGTCATCGCTCAACTGTCTCCGACCCTGTCCTATCCCATCTCATCATCTCCTTCACCAAGCCCGAGTGTTGAATACTCAGCAATGCGACCAACACAGTCCACAGAACATCCCATTCGACAGAGCCGCACACGTCCCCGTCAGGCAATCGCCCCTGCACTGGTTGACAGTGCATCCCTGTCCCTTCAGTCATTTCATGATATATCAAGGTTGGAGCATTCTATTTACGACTGTGCACTTGCGAAGGATGTCGGTGCAAGCTTTGCAGGTTTCGCTTTTAGTGTCATTCTGAGGTGGAGTCAGAGCTGGTTTGGAATGGTAATGTCAAAACAAAAACGTGACGTCGCTGGTCTGTGAGATGGCGGTGCTTACAGCAAGGGCTAAGAGGGCGAATGGGCCAAGGAGGAAGAATAAAGCCTTCATGTTGGACGATTCGAGGACTCGATCGGTATATTGTGGGGTGAATTCTCAGCTGACGATCATGATAGTTGCTTGAAGACCGCACTTGGTGCAGCATTTATACTCTGCAGGTTGAGGTCGAGATTGAATTTCAGTTGCAAGTAACCATTTGCGCGCCCACGCCCACTACGAGGTAACATAAGTATAGGCCGGGTGCTCCAACTTGGTTCCTTTGTGAGACTTACCGCACAACAACATGCAGGACCATAACCGATATAGGTACGGAGGATTACTCTAGATCGAGCGTTCGTGTGAAACATTTGCTGAAGTCAAGGATGACATAGCCTCCTGCGATCATTGTACAACCGTTGCTTTAAATGTGGTGTCGCGTGGGCGTCTCTAGCGTGAACCCTTGTTCATGCATGACGTATTTCTCATCCCGACGACGCTCCGATGCACGCAAGCTATTCGAATGTGGAAGGTCCATCTACCCGAGCTACATAGCTACCCCTCTTCGACATCGTTATCGATGAATAACATACATGACGCGAAGGCCAATCCCATGTATTTGATATCGAGTTTACTCCAACATCTCCAACACCTCCATTTACTGATCAATAAATAAGCTTGGAAAGCTTGTAACAATCACTATTCTAATCTTTTGTTAATCATACTGCAACCATGACATCGAACTGGGAAACCATCGCCAGGCAAAAGAGCGACTCCATCCTCGCAGCTATCCCCAAGGAATGGCGCATCTCAAGCCCTCCCTCAGTAGAAGACCAACCAGACGTAACAACCTACATCGAGCAATTCCTCTCCAAAGAAGAGCTAGCAATCACCGCCTGCAGCGCCGAGCAAATCGCACAGAAATGCGGCTCAGGAGAATGGTCCGCCGAAGCAGTAACACGCGCCTTCTGCCACCGCGCAGCACTCGCTCACCAACTGTTAAACTGCCTGCATGAGATATTCTTCGACGCGGCGATTGAAGATGCAAAGGCCCTGGATGCATATTATGCCGAACATAAGCGCACAAAGGGTCCTCTGCATGGTGTTCCGGTCTCGCTCAAGGACCAGTTCCATGTCAAGGGCATGGAGACGAGTATGGGGTATGTAGGCTGGATCGGGACTTTTGAAGGGCAGAAGGGCACGGGGAAAGAGAAGGTGTATGAGAGTGAGATGGTGACAATGTTGAGGAATGCAGGTGCGGTGTTGTATGTCAAGACAAGTGTGCCGCATACGTTGATGAGTGGGGAGACGGTGAATAACATTATTGGATACACGCTCAACCCGAAGAACAGGCGGTTGACGGCGGGTGGAAGTTCGGGGGGTGAGGGCGCGCTGATTGGGATCAGGGGGTGTTAGTCGTCCTTCCCCTTACAGTCTGAACATATTGCTTGAAGACTGAATCAGGATTGTGTAAATGTTAACATACCACAGCACCCCTCGGTCTCGGCACCGACATAGGCGGCAGCATCCGTATCCCCGCCGCCTTTAACGGCCTCTACGGCCTCCGCCCCTCCACCGGCCGTCTCCCCTACCACGGTATGGCCAACTCCATGGACGGCCAAAACAGCATCCTCTCGGTCGTCGGACCGCTCGGCACCACCGCCTCCTCCCTACGCCTCATCACTCAAACCTTCCTCGACCAGAAACCCTGGGAAGTTGACCCCATGGTGCACGAGATTCCCTGGCGCTACACCGAGGAAAACAGCATCAACGAGAACATCCACGACGGCCGGGGCATGGTCAAGAAGGGCGGGAAATTGTGTTTTGGGGTGTTGAAGAGCGATGGCGTTGTGCAGACCACACCGCCGGTGAAGCGCGCGGTGGATATCTTGGTAAAGAGAATCAAAGCCGCGGGGCATGAAGTCATTCCATGGACACCTCCTTCGCACAAAACCATCGTCGACACCGGATTCAAATCTTGGGTCTTTGACGGCGGCAAAGACGTCAAAGGCGCTTTCGCACTCTCGGGCGAGCCGATGAGCGATCAAGTCAAGTTCTACTCTTCACTGGAGAAAGAGGCGTCGGCGAGTGAAGTCGCGGCGACAAACGTCGAATTGCGGACGCTGAAGAAAGAATACTTGGACTACTGGACTGGTACGAGTGCGCAGACAAGTACGGGGCGCTCAGTCGATGCGGTAATATCTCCACTAGCTCCGTTCCCAGCTGCTCGGCCGAAGAAGTACTCGTACTACGGCTATTCCACTTGGGTCAATGTGCTGGATTATACGAGCGTTGTTGTGCCGGTTACGAATGTAGATAAGGCGGTGGATGTGAAGGATGAGGCGTTCAAGGCGGTGAGCGACCTGGATCAGCAGATTCAAGATGATTGTGAGTTTTTCCCGTTCTGGGTGGGGAAAAGATGCTAACGGTGCGATAGATGATCCAGAGATATATGACGGTGCGCATGTGAGCTTGCAGATTGTTGGAAAGAGACTGCAGGAGGAGAAGATGTTGGCGATTGCAGCGCATGTTGAAAACCTTCTCGGATCGAGCTAGTGATGGCTTACGACTGCGTTCGAACAGTGAAGATGGCTATTCCACAGGACAAAATCTGATCACAATGTTATCTCTGCTCGGTCC
Organism: Parastagonospora avenae f. sp. tritici 18332-5; assembly: GCA_022559985.1. NCBI lineage: Eukaryota > Fungi > Ascomycota > Dothideomycetes > Pleosporales > Phaeosphaeriaceae > Parastagonospora > Parastagonospora avenae. The sequence goes on from JAFJTR010000099.1 coordinate 8,746, forward strand.
CGTGAGTACTTCCCGTGTGCGACGACTGTTTACCCATACAAAATAGCTCCATGTCCCACGCTCGTTCCCTACTGCTGCAAACATAACATCTTCTCTCCAGCTTGAATGTCTACCCGATATCTTTGGAAGATCTACTTTGAGAAAGAAGACCCCTTCCGAAGAGACTCCGTCAAGGTTGTCTGTATTCTTTCGCAAGATGGCTATGCGCTGCGAACTTGCTGCGTAGTATTGTTCCTTCGGTATATTAATCTTGACCAAGCACGCCTTGACTCGCGCAGATCTAAGGTCGCCGAATTGCCATTCTTTCCAAGAATCGGTGCTAACCTCGTACTCGCGACAGCGCTTCAAGGTAGGAAAAGCCTGGAAGGTGGGTTGCTTGCTCCTCAGGTCGACGTAGTGATCGTACCCCATACAACGGGGACTGTTTATGATTTTCAGTGGTGCGGCACTGAAAGCAACAGTAAGATGTCTACCTCTTTTGCCGCAATTCAGGCAAAAGCGAGCGTTCCAGTAAGTTTGAAAGTTGTGCTTATCGCGCCTTCCTGCCCTCATGTCGCGATGAATTTCATCAAGTCTCGCTCTAATATCTGACAGCGAGAGCAGATGTGCCTCTGTATTGCGCTCGATCCTGGAGAAAGTAGCAACGTTGACACCTGCAAGGAACTGCTGTATCCGTGCCGAATGTGTGCTCAGTCTCTCCCGTAATGCAGCCTGTATTCCATTGGTGAATGCCAGTCGGTCGCGGTATCGCGGATCTTTGGAGTCCAAGGATCGAAATTGGTGCAAGGCCTTTTTTATGTCAGAGAGGTCTGACATACACTCTTCTAAGCGAGCCGCTAGTTCGCCTTGTTTTCCGTGAGAAAGTTGTCGAAGGGGCGATCTTGGGTCGCCTGTTTCATTATCCAAAGTTACCAACAGTGATCGCAAGGAGCTCACTAATTATCAAATGTTAGCCACAGCATCTTTATTCCTTATTGTGCGTTGTATCATACCATCGGCTGTGATTGTTTTAAAAGAAGCTCCTGCATCTCGACATGATTTGTAAACCTTGTAGGCGTAGGTGCTTAATAGTGCAATGTCGCCAATAGAGAACCCGAAATTCGCCATTTCATGATGAGCGACAGTTGGCAAGAAGGAGGGGAGGATGAAGGAAAGAGAGAAGAGGAATCAGTGATTGAAAAGTGCGTCAGCCTGGTTATAGATCGAAGCAGCTGAAGGGGCTTAGCGGGGCGCATGCATAATGGCCTAGGGGGCACGTTGGCAGTTTGCCACGTCGTGGCCTGCACAAAATGTCTATTGTAGCACAAAGTATATGTCAAAAGAGCCTTAATTTGATAATCTTGTTCTTGAAGATTCCTGTCGCAAGCATAAGGCTTAGACTTCTGCGACAACACGGGAATCGTAGTCCGTAAAACGCTACTCAGTTTGGCACGACTCTTTGCTGCATTCAGAATTCTGCAGCCAAGATCCGCAATCGGTAGAATGCCAGACAGGTCATCGAAGTCTTCCTCTCCAGCGCTTTACCGTGCCTCGCGGGAGTGCACGGACCACCGTACTCTGTGCCTCCCTACGTTGAGGGCCTGAACAGATGCGGCCAGAGCTTGTATCAACGTACAGCTTATGATCTACAGCCAAGTTTGAAGCGACGAACTGAAGAGGCATTCGCAGAGAGGTCACAATGATTTAATCATCTCACAACCTCATTCACCAAGCAACATTGACTATCTCACTAAAAGAGGTTAAGTAGCGCAAGTGACAAGGATACCTCCTAGGTTCCATCAAAAGTTGGATATACTTTCATCCATTCTGTATCGATCTATCTCGTGCCCTTCCAGCCCAGTGCACTCTCACTAAGTCCATCTACCTAATCGTAGGATCCCACGGGTGACCCTCTTCATAGCGCCTCGTCCCACTTCCCCTCCCCCTGTTCTTCTGGTACTCCTGCTCTTTACATTTCCTCTTCTCCCGCTCTTCTGGCGTTTCACGCGCACGAGCCTCACGCGATTCCTCCGCTTGACGCGCTCGAAGCTCAGCCCGCTCCTGTTTTTCCCGAGCCTCTTGAGCCAGATGAGCCCGGTATCGCTCCGATGGTGTCGGCGAACGACGCGGTGTACGAGGCGGTGAAAGGGCGTGCGGCGAAGATGGTGGGTGCTGTGGTGGTGACGGTGGGGGCGAGCCTGTTCTAGGAACTCCCGCGCCTATCGGAAGTGGCTGATCATTCCCCTCAGATGTTGTATGAGCACTTGATGCTTGATTTGGCGGAGTACGCGCGTCGTTGTGTCTGGCTGTGTGGACGTTTATCTGGTGCCTGTCGTCGTCCGGAGTACCTTGGAAGACACCACTTTGCGATGTTCGTTGCGTCTCGCGTCCTGAGACCCTATAGTCTCTGGGCTTTTCCAAAGGTGTTGCGTTTGAACTCGATAGATTCTTGGGCTTCTTGGGGTCCTGGGGCTGCTGTGCTCGCGAATTGTTGTTGTTGCTCATGTTGGAAATTGTGTCGTGAGCCTGTAATGAATGTGGCCATGCTCGCCACCGCGGCATGATATATGAGTATAGATGATTGCTGTCAGGACACCAAGGATTAAGAGGGAATGTTCTGTCGCAGTTCTAGAACACAGTAGGTTAGCAAAGAGGTAAAGAGATGCAACGAAGCATGAAGATATCCGATCCCAGCAGAGCAAGAACTGACAGAAGCAAAATGTATGCGCATTAATTAGATAAATATGTATGTATCTCCGTAATGCCTGGAGCGAACAAAGAAGATGGTCCAGAATGCGAGACCGGGTATATGGAAACCACAATGTAACGACCGCCGGGTATATAAACACAGGAGAAGAAAAAGGAAAAGTGATCGACAGGGTATCATCTGGGGTTTTGAAGTTTCCTCGCCGTGAGGCTTTCCTCCTCTTTCTAATTATGAGGTACTATTTGGTTGGTGTGGTGGTTTAGTGGCCCATGCCGACACCGCCGTCATTCGATCCGACGAAGCCGGCTGTAAGGCCCATGTCCATGTTGAGGAACTGATCTTGGTGGCTGGATATTCCATCCATGCCAGTAGCCATACTCATTGCACCTTGCATGTTTTGATTCATAGAGTGCTGGTCCATCATCTGGACACTTGGCCGGCGGCTACTGGCGGCCGAGCCCATTTGTGACACATGCTGGACATGAGGCGAGAGTTGCTGATGTTGGTGGGGAGAATAGTTCTGGTTGCGGGACTGGTTCATGTGTTGTCGTGCTGCTGCCCACGCTTGAGCCTGGGCATGGGCCTGTGCCTGAGCGTTCGCCTGGGCTTGCATATGTGCTTGAGCTTGAGCTTGTGACGCATGCATTTGTGCTTGCATGTGCTGCTGAACCTGCTGGCTGTGGTGGAGAGTTGTTGACTGAAGAGACATGTGGTGTTGCTGCTGTTGGTGGGGCCGCATTGGCTGCGGCTGGTGCTCGATCATGGGCTCATCTTCGTGGCCGGTGTGCTGATCGAGATCAAGGTCTTCGTCGTCATCGCCTTCCGCATCGAGCTGATCGTTGACAGGCTCATCGGAAATTGTGGGTGGTGCGGTGAATGGCAGTCCCTCCACCTTCACTGGGCTGCCTTGCCTGGTCTGGTTGATGGGAACAAATGCGTGGGGTGTCACGCTGACCATGGAACAGCTTCTCGTGCTCGTGGGTCCACCGGGCAGCGGCCTCTGCGCTGCCATACCCGAAGTCGTGGCTTTGCCTTCACGTATGGCACCTCTGCACTTCTCGATCAAGCGATCATAGTCCCAGTTGCGGAAGTCCATGCCGTACTTGCCAAGCTCTTTCGTAGTATCCGTGCTCAGGTTGATGGTGATGGGAGAGATATCTGTTGCCCCCAAAGTCCAGCGGTTCGCCTTCAGGTACTCAATCTCCCGGCGAGCATTTTCCAGCTGCGCCTCAGCTTCCCGCCGCCTCTCGTCAGCCCGTGCATAGCACCGGAGTATCTCAATCTGCCAGTACTCGAGTCGCGTCCGCTCGCTCTGTTGCATCCAGTGAGTGAATGCATCTGCAATATGGCAGAACAGCTTCTGCGGGTCGGGATCAAAGAGGGGCGGGGTGGGTAATGGCGAGTTGTTGGCGGAGGCGGGGTTCGAATTGGCGCCAGACGGGTATACCTGGTTGATCTGCCGTTGCCTCTGCTGTGCCAACAGCCTCTCGCGGACCTGCTTGTTCAGCGCATCGAGCTGTTTCTGTCCTGGCGGGGTTATGGACCACGACTCGGCAGTGGGGAAAGGGGTCGGCGAGAAGAGGGTCGATGGCGGGGGCAGGATCTGGAGGCAGAGCGAGGGGAAGTTGAGCGTGTACGGGTCGAAGTCGAACAGTGTCGAGCCAGACGATTTGGTGCTGTGTTATGTGAGCTTAGTCATATCAAGACGGGTTGGGAAGGAGCGACTCACCTAGCATCCCGCATGCTCTTCAACAGCTCCCTCAGCGCCATCTCTGTCGCACTCGCAATCTCAACCTCCTCGCTCGACTTGAAGCGCTGGTCCTGGTCCGTCTTTTGCATCAGCCGCGATGCGTCCCGCCGCATGTCTGGTGTTTTGACGCCCATTGCCCGCGATGGCTGGCGCTTTCCGTGGCTCCAACTCACATCCTTGAAGTGCGATCGTGTCTTTTCGACATGGAGCTCGTCATCGTCGTCCTCTTCAGGACTATGTGCTAGCGTAGAAGAGCCCTCGCTCGTTATGCTCTGCTTCTTGTTTGCCGGCGTACTGGTCCCTCTGTAGTCTCTCCTGGAAAGCGAGACGCTACCTTTGGCCTGCCGCCGGGTGATGCCGCCTCGCAGCTTCCGGATTTCGTCGACAATATGGATGCCATCAGCCGTCTTCGGGTTCTTTGGTCGTATATACAAATCGAGATGTCGTCCCAAGCTCGACGAGGTGAACGCCTGGCCGCAGAACGGGCAGTTCTTGTCCTTTGCAGCCTTCAATTGTGGCGTTTCCGTGGTAGAGCGGGGTGTCGAGCTCTCAGGTTCTCCCATGATGCAGGTACCCGTCGTGTTACGCTCGTGCTTCGTTTCGAAACGTCGGATTTGGCAGCAAATTCATGCACTCCGCAGGCGTCAATTGCTCACGGCTACCACATGATCAATGCGGACGGTGAAGGGACGCAAAAGGAGAGTGGCATGTCATGCAACCAACATTGAACACTGCACATGAAAGACCAACAGTTGGAGACTGCAGTCTAAAGGAGCGACGCGTTAAACAATATTGCTGGAGGGCAGCTTGGCGCGCCAAAAGCTGCCCCTAACGAGTCGGCCTGGAGCAGCTCAGGAGGGAGCGCTCCATGATCCGCCGCACGGGTACAAAAAGCGGAAGCGGGCGTCAGCACGTGCCCCCTGTCAGATGCGAACTGTTTGCCCGAGCACACCGCGAAAAATCATCCACTCACGCTGCGCATCTCACAATTAAATTACTCGTCTCATATCGCCCGCGTCCTATCATACTTGGGCTTTTCCCAGTCTCGCTGCAGATCTGGCTGCAATCTCTTCGTACTGGTCCATACCCCCGTCGAGTTTTCTCAGCTGCCCCTTGACTAAGCGAAAAACGGTTCCTGATGTTACCCCTGTCTGCTCTTCCTCCGACTCGCTCCCATCACCAGCCTCGTCCTCATCGCCGCGGACCCCTGGCGCTAGCTTGTGCGGTGATTCTCCTTCAATCACAGTTCTGTCTGCCGTCAGCATTTTCCCGGCGTGGCGAGTGTTCCGCCATCGTGAACATACCTCATGAAGAACCTGTCGTGAGTGACTACGAGAATAGCGCCGTCGTACTCCCGCAGCGCCAGCACCATGCTCATAATAGTATCAAAGTCCAGGTGCGTGGTAACTTCGTCAAGGATTAGCAGCTGCGGTGGCGGCCAGAGTAGCTTCGCGAGCGCCACCCTGACCTTCTGACCGCCAGACAATAATAGCAAAGGTACGTCAGACACTGTTTGGCCGTATAGTCCCAGACCGCCTAGAAGTCCCCGCGCGTCTTTTTCTTGCATCTCAGGCCCCGCGACCTCCATCAGGTGACGCAAAGCTGTCAGTTGCGGATTGGATAATGCGGTGCCCGATATGTCTTCCACCGATTGTTGCGAAAAGCGGCCGATTCGCGCTCTCGCATGACGCGTTATTGTGCCCAACGATGGCACAAGTCCTTCGCTGTCACCGCTACCCATAATGAGAGACACCAAGGTCGTTTTTCCGGAGCCATTAAGCCCTGCGAGTCCAATTCGGGCTCCCGGATGGATAGTGAGATCGATATCAGTCAAAACCGGTATCTTCTTCCTGCCAGGATACGCAAATGACACCTTTTCCAGATTCACCAACGCTCCTGGGAATCTGAGATCTGGAGGCTGCTGTGGCAAAGACAGCTGAGCTGGTGGATCGAAGTCGGGCACCTCAATCTCCGCGCGATTTGAGAGATGGTACCCACCAAGATCGCGGTTGAGCTTGAAACGACCGCCCTTAAGACCGACTTGTAAGCCCATGCGTTCGTCTAGCTTCTTCTTACGTGACGCAGCTTGCTTGAGCTTTTTGTCGTCGCCCTTGTCTTTCGCTGCTTTGATATTGCCGGCAACAGATTTTTCCATGTGCTTCTTTTGTTTCTCCTGCGCGTCCTTCATCTTGGTCAACCATCTTGCTTTTTTCAACCTCTCTCGCTCGTACAGGCTGAGATTGCCTTTGAACACCTCGAGTGTCTGATTACGTAGGACGATGAGCTCCTCCGCCACTGCATCGCCAAAGTCGCGATCGTGGGTGGTAATCAGAATAGTGGTGCCTTTGAGGTTGCGGATGTAGTCTTGCAACCAGATGATGGACGGCAGGTCAAGGAAGTTGGTTGGCTCGTCAAGCAAAAGCACGTCAGCATATTGCGTAAGTGCGCATGCAAGATCGCAGCGAGTCTTCCATCCGCCAGACAACTCTGACATGGGCTTATCGATGCGATCTTCTTTGAACCCCAGACCGAGCAAGACGATTCGCGCTTTTGCTTCAGCGCCTGCAGCATCCATGAGCTCCAGTGAGGCCTGAACCTGCGAGAGCATGTCGCCGACTGCTTGCGTCTCTTCGCTCAGCTTGGTTGGATCGACGTCATTCTCCGTCTCTTCGAGTTGCTTTTGTGACTCTTCCACACGCTCTTCAAACTTCACGAGCTCTTTCCTTGCTTGCTTGCCTCTCGCACCACTTCTTCGCTCGGCGATACGGTGACCTTCCTTCAGCTGCAGTAACAGTCGCTCGTGTCTGATCTGCCGGTATGCTCGAACAGGAGCCATCGAATCAGTCGAATCGTCGATGGCTTCACTCAAGATCCTCGCTTCGCGCGTGTACTGCTCTCGAACGTGGTCACTTCGTATGACGTGTTGAAGCGCCGTCTCGTCTTTGAGGTCCAGCTTCTCCACACTTTCTTCTAGTCCCGTCTCTCGAGTCTGTCCCAGCAATAAAATTCGCGTACTCCACGGAATACCCGGCACCAGTCCATCGCCCATTGCCTTCAACAACGTCGATTTGCCTGTGCCATTACGGCCGACTAAGACGTAATGCCGAGCCTCGACTAAGTGAAGTGTAGTACGCGAGAGTAGTTCGCGATTAGACACTGAAATCGACAGGTCTTTGACCATAATCTTGTCCCCTCAGTATGTGAAGTAACTCAGAAATACTTGCAACTCACCTCCTTCGAAGTAGGCGCGTCAACTGCATCAAGCGCATACCGTGATTGTTGCGCCGTGACTGTGATGTGACCTCCACCGAGATGTTCTTCGACTGCCGTAGCAGCGTCTTTGGTTTTGCGGACCATGGTGGTGAGTTGTGATTTAGGCTTTGGTCAAAGAGATCGTGCAGGAAGACCGAGTCCAGTTCGAGTTAAATTGAAATGGCTGCGAGGAAATCACATCCTAATAAGCAATTGCGATACCGACTACCTCGATGTAATACGCATGAAGCGAGTTGCGATGCCAAGAAGAGAAGTCATGATGAGTCGAATGGAGCTAATCCGATTCGTCGGACGGGCGTGCAGACGTAGACTAATTCTCGTAACACAGAGGACGATTTGTCACCTGTGGATGTTAGTCTAGGCGAGCGTACTTGGGGTGCGTTCGAGTCGGGGCATGTGATTTTGGTAGTTTGGGCAAGCATGCGACAGGTGTTGTGTGGAGCGCCACTTGCGTCATTGCAGAGGGAAATGCTCGAGATGGTGTAACAATCGATCCATACGTCTTTTTGGAATTACATGCTAACAGTATGGCAATACTAAAGGCTGTATGCGTCCGCTGACTTTGGGACGTTTCTGTCGCTCTCTGTTAACGCGCCGAGTTCGGCCACTGCACGCACGACCTCAAGTATTACTAATATATCTAGTCATGTTGCGAGGACACCTTTGGCCAAATTATCTCACGTCGAGGTAATAGTGGTCATGATCTAACGCGAAGGACATAGCATGCAAGCTGCGGTCGAAATTGGCTGGCTTTTCGACTAGAGCGTTGAGGCGTGTCTTCCCGTTGCTACAAAACACCAAAACAACAACTTGCGGACAGACCCAACAATACCAGGACATCATGCGCGGCCACGCCAATTGCGAATATCAATTAGGCTTCTCCCAAACGCTTTTCAGACTTCGGGTGAAGTTGGGAACAACGTTATCTTCTTCACCTCAATTGAGCCTTCCCAACTTGACGTGACTGCCAGTCTTGGTGTCCCGAATCACAATGACCTCATTTCGCCAGACCACAACAATAGCAAGTCAATAGCACTTGACAGGAACAACGCGAAGAAAGGCATCGACATGCATCTCACCCTTCTCATCCTCTTTCTCCACTCCACCAGCATCACCATTATCGCAGTGCATCCATCAGTGCCCGATATCCTCGCCAACAGCTCCTTCAGCGACATTGAACATGACAACACCGAATACCTACAACACATTTTCTGTCTCCAGCAAGCGCGAAATGGCAAAGCAGTGGTTGCAGCACCGCCTTCGAAAGCTGCCATCCATCCAGCCTAGCGGTGACCAAGGAGATGGCGGACTCCGTGATGCTGTATCGCTGCAGCGGCCAAGGACTGCTCCCTCCAATGGCATTACGACTGCAATAGGAGCAGACGAGATTCCTGCTGTGCCGCCAATCCCGATCAACATCCAGCGCGGTAAGCAGAGCTCTTCAATCCAGCCTCCCGGCCGACCATCAAGACCCGACTCTGATGTGGCCCGGGACATCAATGCATGGCTGGATGCTAGCAACACACCGTCGCCCCCGCTCATGGGTGGTGTATTGTACTGGAGAATGGCTATGACGACCGACGTCAAGAACACCACTGGCATTCAACATGCGACGCCAATTGTGCAAGCGCGGGAGACAGAGTGCAACAGACCTTCGACCTCACATAGCCAGCAAGCGAATTCCTTCCGAAGGAGGGCCAAGAAGATCCAAGGGCAGATACCTGTGGTGCAAAACAAGTCGCTGAGGCAAGCAGATGGGGCGCAGGCCAATACGCGATCGAACTCAACCCCGGTACTCGGTATTCCTTACGAGGCGGTAGAGGAAGGCACTCCGCCCGTGATCATGACGCGACGGCGTAGTCCCACCATACGCTTGCTTTCTTCGGTGTCGTCAACATCACCCGGGTCGAGACCAGCCAGTGATGAGCCGCTCCTGGAGCAGCCAAGGTTCCGTTACGGCGGCTCTACCAGTACCAGAACCAGTGAGGCAGAGAGCAGCATCGAGCGTCGCGCGCATGCTCTCCTCGGGCGTAGTACCCGAAGCGACGACAGCACTCGTCCATCTACAGCGGCGCACATGCAACGGGAAGGCTCTATGGGCGACCTTTCCGATGCACCCACGTACTTGACTGGACCGAGCCCGCCTTCGTATCATTCGCGGCCCGCTTCGATCCTCAGCACATCATCCTTCGGCTGCATCGACGGCATGAATCCAGCGCAGCGGCAAGTCAGTCAGCAGCGAGCGGCGCAGCGGCGTGGTATGAAAGGGAGGTTGAAGAGGTTCGCGCAGAACTTCACCAATTCGACGTGAAGATGCGAGCGCTTGAGGGTAGGACATGATGGACGAACAAAACAAGATCACGACTGAAACGATACGACAATGAAAAGGCATGATATAGGGAACAAGCATAGGGAAATGGGAAATAGTAGGGTACACGGTGAATATCGGAACAGTGTTACACAAGCTGTTTGCGCGATCATCCCGATGGTGCATTCACGTGGAGTATACAGCGAGTAGTACGCCATGAGCAGCGTTGAATCAAACAAACACATACGAAGTAGACCAAATGCAGTGAGACCAACCCGCCATGTGACTGCCCTCTTTTGGATGTGATGCGGAATTAAGGTACGGGTCGTAGGCGGGTCTGAGGGACGTTGTGACGTTGGCGGACCGCGGTGAACCGAAAGCGTCGCAGCTCGGCATGCACTTCATGTCATTGGGCCCAAACACTGTACCACCGCCCATCTCCAACGCACCTCCAATTGAGTCCCCATGGCTGCCCGCTGAAGTTGCTGCCAGCGCAACCACACTGCACGCGCAGCTGGACCCGACTAAATCACGACCCGCCGACCCCCGTTGTTGTTCGCAGCGCCGACGGCCACACGTCTCCAAGACGCTTCACGAGCAAGCTGCAGGACGCAACGCACCCGCACCCCGAAAAAGTAAGCATGGCTTCCGCTGATGATGCTCATTCGCGGCCCAAACGACCCACCGCCATGACGAGACAGTCGTCCTCGCAGTCGCACCTGTCCGAGGGCGAGCCGCAGAGAGCGCCGCACAAGGCCCAGCGCCATCATGTCGTTGGCCACCAGCGCGTGCAGAGGAACCTCTCGACCGGCAAGAACCTGAACAAGCTCAACAAAGCCGCCCAGCAGATCCAGCAGGCCGAAAAGGCGGCCGAAAAGGAGGCGCGACACCACCGCCGCACCAAGTCCGGCGACTCGGTCTCTGCTCCCAGCAGCCCCCGCCCGAGCTTCAAGCGCAATGCTTCATCGGGCGCTGTAGTGAGAGTTGCCCACCAGGCACACACGCAGGCCAACCTGCGCCGGAACCACTCGAGCGGCCAGCTGCCACGCACGGGACAGGGCAAATACGCCCTCAAGTCGGCAAAGAACGAGCTCGCATCGGGGAAGAAGTCACTCACGCCTGCACGCTCCCGACAGGCCTCACCCGAGCCCCACGCCGCCGTTCACTTCGACATGGGCGACGACGATGACGAGGAGGGCGGTGACGAGGGCTGGACAGAAGAGAGCGCCTCGCAATCACCCACCACAACCCGATCCAACACGCGCTCCAACTCGGTCATACTCGACGCGCAGCACAAGCTCGCAGAGAGGAATATGGAGAACAACCGCGGTGACCCAGCCCAGGTCGGCGCAAGTCGCCAGCCTCCAGCACAATCACCGCAGACGCTGCCGGATCGATCGCGCGCCACGGCTTCGACGAACGGAAGCAATTCCCACCACGCACGTCTGCCAGACGCCGACATGATAACCTCACGCCTGCTCCAGCGCAGCGCCTCTCACACCGTGCCGCCCCAGACCACGTCGGTCGCGGCGACAGTCGGTACTGCTACCGAACGGCACACCACGATGGTCCACAGCGCGGGCTCTACGCTTGTGGATACCCCAGGAAAAGATCTGGTCTCACGCTTCATGGACGGAGACGGGTCGGCAGGCACACCCCACGATGGTGGCTACATGCCCGCGAGCAAGACGGCCCAGCCTGGAGACGGTGAGCTTGATCAGAGCAAGCGAAACAAGTCGATGCCGAACGTGAACGCGCAAGACACGCCTGACCGGACCCCCTCGCGCTCCGGTACGACCACGCCGACGACGAACCTACCGCCCTCGCGGACACAGCAAAAGCTCATGCTCCAGCGCGCGTCGTCCAACATTGAGCCCCAGAAACTGGTGCCTGTGACACTTCCCCGAACCGGCGGACCTAACTTTCTCCAATCGGGCATAAACTACAACGCAAACGGCGAGGGCCGACTTGACCCTCGTCTGCAGCAGCAGTTCAACCACGTTGCTGTCGAGTATAGCGTGGTGCGAAGGTATCGCAATCCTGTTGCAGACTCGATTCTGCGCATACAGCAGATCCCCGGCGTGTCGGGCAAGACTCGCATTCCACGAACGGGAAGTGCAAATGGTTCCGCGAGCGCGCACAGCTCCGCTAGCCTGACCACAAGTTTCAGCGAAGCGGGCATAGAAACGGATGGGGCAAGCTCGCGAAGGTCTGCGCGAGTCAGCTTCGACAACGAGCACGGGCGCCCAAAAAGCAGGCGCGACGATGGTGATGTCGAGGGTCATCAGAGTTTCGAGAGCGCGCGTAGCCACGCGCGACCAGCCAGCGAGGCCGAGGAAATTTGTCGACGCCTGTGGGAGAGCGCCGAAATTATGGAGGCAGATTGAGAGTTGCTACACGACCATTAGACGAGGTTCACCTGACTCTTCGAATCTATGCGCCGCCCGGTGGTTGGTCTCAATTAACATGCTTGGACACTGTTCAGAGGTATGTGCTCTCCACGTCCCATGCGCCAGTTCGGCCGCTATGGGCGATATTTGAAAAAGGTCTGTTCGCCGTACGCCTCGCTATATCTGTTTGGGGCGCAAGGCACGGCTTCTGACTCCGCAAAGGGGGCCCTAGCCTCGTGGTGGCCTCAAGCCTTGCACGGGGTAAAAGGCGTGAAGCGCTTCGGGCCCACTTCACGATAGCCTCGAACAGCGACTGACTTTGCGCCTCGTAGGACGAGGAGAAATCGTTTCTTACTATTGGGAGCTGGCGCGACGGTTGATAGGGGGTGTTAGGCGCGTTCACGACGATCCGTCGCGCCTCGTTTGGTGAGGCGAAATCAACCCCAATTTACAACGACCGCGGTCACGACCACACATTTTGCCCAGTTTTGCCAGCGCAAGGCTTGGAACTTTCAATCTGGACTGCCCCGGGGCAATTGGTTTCTGATTCCGTCCGTGCCGCAAGGCTTGGAGCGGGTGATAGCCAGCAAATGAGCGGCATTCATTAGTGTACGCTGGGGGCGGACATGGCCAATCACAGCGACTACGCTTGGCTGGGAGTAATGGTAATTTTATTTTTTCATTGACTGCCTGACCAACATGCTGCCGTTTTCATGTGTCATCGTGGAGGTGAGGGCAAAGACTTGTACAGAGCCAAGACCCCACAGGTCGTGCTGTTCCTGCATGCTCGCGTGCTACTGCGTGTGAATCGGCAAGGCGCGAACGTCACTGGATGCCCTTTTCTTGTTGGCATGCGAGTTGCTGTTCTGGAAGGAAAAAGTCTTTACAAACTCTGTTCAGCATCACACCGCGCAAACAAAGAGCCTTCACCGTCACGGTCGGCACTTGTCGCCAACAGGCCTTTTCCATCACCATTGACGCTCAGTGGCTGAGACGTCGCTCGTCAGACGCCAGCGCAACCACGTTGCAGGCGCTTCGTGGGTCCAAGACAGAATCTGCAGCATGAGTGGCTGCTGGCCGGGTGGCACGGATCTAACGTGTACAACTGGTACGCTGGCTCCAGTCACGTTTTGCGCACCCAGAGGTTACCAGGCCGTCGGCGACCGAAAGTGCGACAATTCGCCGCACAATGTTTCAGTGGTTGTGATGGTGCAACAGGTCACTATGGTTGGAGGTCTGGGGAAACAAGTTTGGTTGCCCGAGTTGCGAGAAGAAGGTACCATGGTTACCTTGCCTACCTTCATTCTTGTGTGGGAGGATGACCTCACGCACTCGTGCTGCAGCCGTTAGTCTGCAAAGTAGCCGCAAAGTGGATCCCAAACGAGAGAGATGCGCCCGCGGCCGCAGCGATTTGCAGAAAGCTTGGCAGGTACGGCGGCCTGGTGCCATCGCACAGACCACTCCGTAGCTTGATCTCAGGTGGTTAGCGCCAGCCGGTGCCGAAATTGCGCCAGGATGGGAAATTGCGCCTCATAAGACAGGAAAGAACCCCCCGGACCCACCTGCCCGTTGTTTCCCTTCAAAACGCTCGCACGTCCACTCTCTTACCCCGTCCGTCTCTTCACGCAGATATACAAACACGCCCTCAGGCAGAGCTTTGCTCATCACACTCCTTCATCAGCTTGCTATAAACATTCACTTGGCCAACGCCCTTTACCAACTCTTCAACTACTTTCGCATAACATCACCGCGCTCGCGCATACTACTCATCACCCACACGAAACACGTCCCAGACACTCATTCTTCTGTCGCAAGATCAAATCCCATCCATTCGGACCTTTCGTATCAATACTTGAATTGATACCCACCCGTCACCTTCGCAACACAACAAATAACCTCTTCACCCCCAACAACACCGTCACCATGCGCTCCTTCCAGCAAATCATCCTCGCGCTCTTCGCGCTCCTCGTCTGCGCTTTCGCCCAGGACAACGAGCAGTACGACGCCACCGTCTACGTCACCTCGACCGTCTACCGCGTCAACACTGTCACCATGTCCGGCGCATCCCCCACCGCGTCTGTCGCAAACATGACCTCGACTATCTCCGCGCAAGTCCCCGCCTACCCCACCAACGGCACCTCCATCGTTCAGCCCTCCGGCACCGGTGTTCAGCCCAGCCAGAGCCAGTTCACTGGCGCCGCGTCTGCTCTCACTGCTCAGGCGTACGTCGCCGCGCTCGTTGCTGGTGTCGGATACCTCGTTCTTTGAGATGCGCATGCTTTGAGTCGCCGCCTGGAGCCTTCAAGTATCATTTGATTCTCGAGCGCCTGGCCTTAGTCGCGCTCTTAGCCTTTTCACATCTTTCAACGTTTCACGAGGACCGCCTTCATGTCTTGCATATCTCCTGCATACCAATACCCCCTTCTTCTTCGACATCAACCACATTTGTTTAATCACAACATCGACCTTCTAATTGTTTGACACGATCTGAAACGAAATTTGTGGGGATGCATAGCTGGGAACCACTTCTTACCAACTTACTTCTTTTTCTTGTCGTTCCTTTTATACCCCCTTTTTGTCGACACGAAGCGCAGATGGACGCGCATGAGGGCTCGGATAATAGATGCCTGTGGCATACCCTCATCCTTTACATTTCGCACACGACTGCATCTTTCAATGGTGGAGCTGGAGTTTGGAGATACCCCCCTTTTTGGTGTTGGAATGGGAACTTTTGAGTAGCTGAGCAGAGAATCAATCAATCAATTGAATCAATCATTCATCCACAAACTTCATCTTCACCTTTTTGCGTGAGTGAAATCGGACTGCGACGTTCGCTTTTCATACAACTGACGATCCCCGCCCATCAATCCTTCCAGACCCTTCTCCCACCACCCCATCCGACGCCGCGCAAATTGCGATCAGCAATCCAATAGTTTTGTAAAGTGCGGGCGCTCCCTTCGAGTCACTTTCCCCACCCGGCAACTCAGCATGCAAGAAATTTTAAACTCGGCTTCTTTTGCCGAATGTGTACCAGGGTGGTTTGCCGTGAGGCCGACGGATGCGGCTAAGGTGGAGTGGTTCACCGGTACAATGGCATTGTTCTAGACAGTGGAGCACCTAGGTAGGCTGGTGGAACGGACATGTACGTTTGGGTACGCATGTGAGATTTCGGATGGGGGTGGGTGGTAGGCCAGAGAGTAGTGAGTTGTTCTGGAAGGTCAGAATTGATGGTGCAGTGGTTAAGATGATGCGCGGTAGTTCTGGTGTACCGTCGATTTCTCGCGTGTCGCTGGGACCGGAGCTTAGTTGTACGTGAGGTCTAGTGTCAGATACTGTAAGAGTTGTTCTAGAAGATTGATTCGAATGAGACAAGAACAAGATGTGCTTGCGGCTGTGGTTGAAATGATGCGTGGTACCGGGGATTTGTTGGATTACGCGCATGGATTCAGGCCTGTCGCTGTATGTCTGGCCACGTGAGCGGTAGTTCTACTCATGTACACTTCTGGGCTATCTGGATATTGTTCTGGAAGTCTCACTGTATGAGTGGGATTAGTTGTGCTTGTTGTTGAGATGAAAAATGGTGCTTTGGGGTACCGGAGGTTCACTGGATATGGCACGTGGATGTTCGCTGCATATTAGGCCATGTGAACGTTGGTTGAATCGTGAAGATTTCTGCACTGGGTGTTCTTCTGCAAGTCTCGTTATGAGCTGCGTGTGATGAGTTGTGCGTGTTGTTGAGAGTGTGCATGGTGATTTGGGGTGTGACTGGGAGCTCATGGGCACGTGAGCGTTAGTCAAAATAGACATCCATTGATATGTCTGTGCAGGATGGTCTTCCTGGAGGTTTAGTGACGTCGTTGGACCTAATGAAATCTTGACCACGTGGTTTCCTATTTGAAGGTTTGGTCGTGGTGGTGATGCACGTTTGGGGTGATGAAGTTTGTTGCGTTGGTAAGGGTCGCCCCTGAACGATCCCGACAAAGTTTTGCTGGATATTGAACTTTCATGTTTCCTAGGACGTCAAGGGTATTGCTGGAGAATTCGTAACTCTAAACAATCCACGATGTCTTCAACGTCCTATCACGTGGCTGCTGAATGGGGATCGCCAACCCGCAGACGACAGATGGCCGAACATCGCTGAGAGCCTGAGAGCACGCGACTTCACATCCGGCCCGGGGCGCAAAGCTTCGTTCCGAACCCCTGTCGTATTTGCTTCCGCAGGTAGGTGACGACCTGCAGTGACACTCGGCCTTTATAGCCGGAACATCTACTACTAATCTTCAAACGTAGAAATCATGCGATGGACTCAAAAGCAATTGTCATGTTGCGACTGGCGTACCCAATCTAATGGTTCCGGTAGCTGTGCCGCCCGGGCACCTTCGCTAGGCCGAACTGTCAAGAGCCCCGCGACATCTTCAGGAGCAATTTTTCAAATCAGCTCTTGTCAAATACACTGATTTTCTGCATCGGCTGAAACGATCAAGATAAGACCTTTTTATCCCGATATACGATCCACGCATGCATGTGACGGAACGGCTGATTTCCTGACTACGACGCACAGCACTTAGTTCTCCATAAGCGGCACGACATCTGCTAAACTTCCGTATCAGGCCTTTATACTCTTTCCGGCGCTGTGAACCCATAAGATGTATTCTACCACATCGTCTATCACAATGTCCGTTAAACCTCCATATGATACCGTAGACGCGGATCCACAACTGCAATCCATCTTCTTCACTCTGCCTCGCGAACTTCGGGACCAAATTTATCACTATCTACTACTTTCGACACGACGCACCTTTCAGCCCTTCCCATTGAACGCAAAGTCCGGCACACAACTAGGCAAATGGGACGTCTTGCAGCTGCAATACCGCCTGCCTTCCGCCCTCGCAAACACCAACCCACGCAATCTACCCTTCGACCAGTTCGACTTCGCACCAGATTGGCTGTTCGCATGCAAGGCCATGATGCACGAAGGAGTCGTCCAATTTTCCCGCAACGCAGCATGGTTGTTCAGTAGCTACAGGTCGGTTAGCGACTGGACCCTGCGACTGCCCATCGACACGAGTAGAACGACGCGCATCGAGTTCAAGGTGCAGAATTTAGCCAACTACGAAGACCCAAGATGGGCCCAAGGTACAGACACGCACGCAGAGCTAGCACAGTACGCGCATCGCATGCGCAAGGTCGATGTAACATGGACGACGATCAGATTTGTCGGACACAGCTATCGCTTCGGGCCCACGAATGTTTACTGCAACAATCAGGCGAGCAACATGATGCGCAATCTCGTCAACATGTTCGACGGCATCGATGTGCAGCGCTGGGAATTTGGGATTCAGGATCCCGAGCCGTTTCGCTATTGGGTTCTGTTTGAATGGGTGGTTGAGGAAGGGCAGAAAGCGGGCGAAGGAAAATTGGAAATTTTGGTCAAGGAACGCACGAGAAAACTGGTCCAGGTTATTAAGCCGGAAGAGGATTTGGCGAATCTGTTGCCGCCGGGTTGGGTGTGTAAAAGGCCGCCGTGCGAGTGTAACGAGTGTGTCCAGGAGAGGGCGGAGGGCTATGAGGGTGGTTATGGACCGCGACCTGATGTGGTAAGAGTGACAAATGTGAGATGCTGCTGGATAAATGGCTAAACCGCATTGACAGGAACCGCGTTGGATTCATTATTGTGGCAATAAATGGTCGCGTCTTCTTCGGACGTTCAGAGGGAGAGATTACGACGCGTGATGTGGATTAATGTGCTGTCAGTGCAGCCGCACCGGTTTGGGGGATCAAATGAAATCAAACGATAGTACACGAGTGGTGATTTCCACAGGGAGTTTTGTTAAACATGAAGTTTGACCAGTCGGATGCGGAGATGGTGGCTAGCCAATCAGAGAAAAGAAGAGTGGCTGAACATCTGGACCCTTCCGCGCGCCAGGCTTTTCAACTTCACGCCCTGTTGTCAATTTAGCTCGACACCAGAATGTGAAAGAATAGAAATGTAGCGACGCTCTCAGGACGGTTTCTTAATATCAGACAATGATGCGATGTATAAAGGTAGTATCTGCTCTATCCCGTGAAACTTGATTCAATCCAAAACTCCTCCCTTTCCTACATTTCCAGCTATGTCGTCTCTCCAGAACCCCGACCAATATCTCAACAACGCGCGCATTGCGTCCGAAGTCTTCCGACTCCGCCCAGATTACCGTGCCCTCCTCATGGTCGTCACAAACATCCCAGCCAGCCCCAGCGACGCTACCAGCGAAGCATTCCTTTCCTCAGCCGAAACTTCGGCCAAAGCCGCTCTCTCACAAACCCCTGTCATCGATATCCCACATGTCAATACATGGCGCGAAACATACAAGGCGTTCGGCGCAAAGCCCAAGAAGACTATGAATAGCCTGGAAGCACTCCTACGCCGTGTCGATAACGGACTACCGCGCGTTAACCGTCTAACAGACATTTACAACGCCATATCGATCAAGCACCAAATCCCACTCGGCGGCGAAGATCTGGACAAGTACCAAGGCCCGCCGTTCTTGATACGTGCAACAGGCGATGAGAGATTCATCACCAAGTCAGGTGGAGAAGAAGTCACTGATCATCCAAAGGCTGGAGAGGTAGTTTGGTGTGATGATGGTGGCGTCACGTGTCGGTTGTGGAATTGGCGGCAGTGCGCGAGGACGGCACTGAGTGATGAGACGACGAGTGTGTTGTTCATTATGGATGCGCTGGAGCCGATGGATGATGACAAGTTGGGTGTTGCGGCGGATGAGCTGAGTAGTGAGTTGAGCAAGCTTTCGCCGGATGTGAAGGTTTATCGCCGGATACTTCGGGCTTCATGAAAAGCTGAAGTATGCAGTTTAGCAGTTAGAAATTTGTCAATAGTTCAGCCCAATGATACCGTCATCTTCGCCGCTCGACTCCAAATCGTCCTCTTTTTCGATGGGCTTATATTGACTTGATCTGCCCGATGCAGTACCCCACACGTGTGTCGTTCCAGTCAGGTTCGGATGCAAGAAACAATCCTTGTCTGTAATATACCACATGGCAAACGCTGCCAAGCGTGACCTTCGGCAATTTAATATCAACTGCCGATTATCAAACACGGCAAATCAGACCACAGCGTGGAATGAACTTCTCTATGGTCTCGAACATGATTGGAAGGTACTCAATGCCGCGGTTTCGTGTCACCTACAGCAGATGAAGTCCACTGACTGCGGGTCGACGAGCCCATAGTATAAGTATCAAGCAGGCCGCAGTGGAAGCCAGTCGTTCAACCCATACCTCTCACATCAGACTTCACCATGTTTTGGAACACTCTTGCCGCTGGCACACTGCTGGCTCAATCTGCCGCTGCACAGAACATGCTACGCTTTGGCTGTTCGCAGCTTACGGTCGAGCGCGCTGACCCTCTCGTCGCACCTGGCATGCGTCCATCTCCCCACACGCATCAGATCATCGGAGGAAACTCCTTCAACCTCACTGTAATGCTCCCCATATGCCTTCTCTGTCCCATCCACTAACCCTATCCAGATGGAGCCCGCGGTATACGACCCCGCCGCCCTCTCCACCTGCACATCGTGCACCTACTCGGAGGACTTCAGCAACTACTGGACCGCCTCCCTGTACTTCAAGTCCCCAGAGAATGGCACCTTTCAGCGCGTTCCTCAATTCGCCAACGTCGGACTGCAACAAAACGGCGGCATGACAGTCTACTACATGGCTTACTCCGCCAAGAACGGCAAGATGACTGCCTTTAAGCCCGGCTTCCGCATGCTGGCTGGCGACCCATTTGCCAAGAAACCCGATCGAGCTTCCATATGCCATCGTTGTTTGAAAAATGGTGAGGGCTTTGCGCCATGCGATAGCAAGGATACTGCGGAGTTGCCGAACAAGTACTGCCCTGGGGGCATTCGCGCAACTATTATCTTCCCGAGCTGTTGGGATGGCAAGAATTTGGATTCTCCGGACCATAAGAGCCATGTTGCGTACTCGAATGGTGGCGGTCTGGGCTCGCCATCGTGTCCGAGTACGCATCCTGTAGCAATTCCACAGGTCATGTATGAGGTCATGTGGGATACGGGCAAGTACAAGAACGACAAGTGGTACGGTAGTGGAAAGCAGCCGTTCGTGTACAGCTTCGGCGACGGGTAAGTTGATTTTCATGCCTTTTGACACATAGATACTGACGTGACGATAGTACTGGTTACGGCCAGCATGGCGACTACCTTTTCGGCTGGAAGGGTGATGCGCTACAGAAGGCCATGGATGCGCTCCCAAGCGGCAAGTGCGCGAATGCAAACTGCAATGTTCTCAAGGTCCAGTCCGCGCAGCAAGCGCAGGCTTGTACTAAGAAGCAACAGGTTGTTGAGGACGTTGGTGTTGCTGGTAACTGGTTGAAGGAACTTCCAGGCGGTATGCCAGTCGTCTACTCAACATAGGCATAGATTGTTAGTCCCAAGAGAGAGAAGGGGTTGTCGTCAAGTAGATGAATGTCTGAGTCGCTCCCTAAATCGATCTTGCAGCTATCGTTTGTGTTCGGCAGCCTCCCGGTCCTGCCCATGAAAGCAATCACGTGCTGCCAAGGAGCCTGCCTGTTTTGGCTTAGCCCGTTTCCATCTCCATCAACTCACCTGAGTTTCCGATAGCAATTGATCACCATTTCAACCCCACTTCCATGTGCCTATTCTTGTGTCTCTCATCAGTTTGTACTGCTGAATTGAGATGTCGCTGCGCCAATGGCTACGAGAAAAGTGAAGTCCAAACACAAGACACGATAGTTTGTACTCAGAGAACCGCCTGACCTGCCGCCATAACACAACAACTACGTCAATACAAGCTCTGGTGGCATGTGCTTGGCCCCACAAGATTTAATCTCCGCATAGTGAAGTTGAGGCGGGAAAGTGCTGGGGTGCAGCTCAACAGCGTGTGAGTACTATACTTTGCATGTGTCTTTTTTTCAGCTCCGTTGTCGCAAGTGTATGAACTTGGGCGTTGTAACAGTGAAGGTGCTGCGGATTGTGAGGTTGGCAAGGCCTGGTCTGTGCCAGACCAGCACCATATAGCCGCTGCCCAGCTGCCAGTAAGCTTGTCAGCGTACTTTCCACTTTCAACTCTTAAAGCAAAAACATTTCCTCCAAAACGGGTGAAGTGGATGTGTAAGTAGCTTTTGTATTAGTCATGCGAGACAATGCATGCATCCCTTGGACGTCCGCAATTGCCCCCGACGTAATGCATTTCTACAAATTATTAAGCATAGACTCGGATCTTGACGAACGATCGAGCTCAACAAGCAGCCCTGCAGCGAGAGGAAAAGCACGATAAGACACCAAAGAAGTAGAGAAGGTGTGCGCTAAATTGAGACTCAATTCACAGGAAGAGAGAAGCCTATGAAAAGAAGACAAGCTGGCTCAAGATTTCATATTGATTAACATCGTGCTATTCTGAATTGAAGATAACTAAAGTCGTTATTCGCCGCGCACGACGATCTAATCGCAGTGTCTTCTCTACGCCAGAGATGTCAACAAGCCAGCCAAGCCGGGCAATTGAGCTTGAGTCTAACCTATTAAAGTAACTTCTAGGCCTGTATAGGCTGCCGCTAAACTCTAAAGGGTAATCATCAAGCTGAGGTTGACCCTCTGGCTGGCTTGTTGACATCTCTGCTCTACACCCCACCTTCCATCATTCTTCCCTGCTCTTCCAAACTCTCCCAATCTCGACGATCCTGATCTCGCTCTTCTTCTATCATACTATCCCAATTCGGCAAGTTCTCAGGAGTATCCAGTACAGCCGCCACCAACGCCTCCCTGTCAACTGCCAATATCACCAAGCGTTGCTCCTCCGTCAACGGCTCCTCTTCCATCGAATCACCAGCATCCAGCCGCTCCAACTCCCACCAAGTCCGATGTCTATTCATAGGCTCTGCCTCATACCACTCCTTGATATTCTCCGGAACCCTCAACCCCGCCTCTCGTTTTCGCTCTACTGTCGCCTTCCATCTTGCCACACTTGTCAACAATCAAATCAATCATGCAGAGGGTGCTGCTTGTTCTTGATTTGATACTTTAGACCCTGTAGTCTGACTTGATTGATTTGAATCTAATCAATCAAATCAAGCACCACCAAATTTGATCAGCTTGCAAGCAGGGCACGCTGAATGGTTGAAATGCTGAATTGAGGTGGTGCCCCTGCCAAGACGGGTCATTCCGAGCCGAGGTCCGAAGTACTCCCGAATCCTGAAGTGCCCCCCGAGCTGAGGCAGCTGAGCTCAACCGTCACGCAGCTACAGGTTCTTTCTCTCCCTTTATTAAATCAAACAATCAATCAAATCGAGCAGGCAGGGCCTGCTTGGTTGCTGCTTGACTTGATTCTTAGTCCTTTCTGCTTGATTTTTTTGGCTTGAGAACAGCGTCAAGAAACAATTAAATCAATCAAGCAGCTTGATTGTTGCCAAGTCTGCATCTTGCCAATTTCTCTGCGTCTTCCATCGCTTCCAAAGGATCTACCCGAGTATCCATAGGCCGCACTTCCGACCCGCGATGTTGCCACCCCTGGCTATCAGCGTTGATTTCTCGGATAGCGCGCTTGTATAATTCTCGCTCTTCGCCTGCCGTACTCGATGTACACCATTCGCGGAATCGCTGCTCGCCGTTCTCGAAGCGCTTGTGGATGATGTCGTTTTTGAAATCGCGCATGATGGCCTCGTCGTCGGCGGAGGAGGGTGATAGAGTTTCGAGAGCAGCGCGTTGGGCGGCTTGCCTTTCTTCGTCTGCTTTGCACCATGTAAGACGGGTTGGTGCGATCGCTTCTTCGTTGATTGCGCAGACGGTATTGCGGGCATGTTGTTGCTCGTGCGCGGAGAGCGAGGGCCAGGAGGGCATGAAGTGCGTGAAGGGGTGGATGCTGTCCTGGCATTGTTCTACGGCGGAGTTGATTTGATCGTGAAGATCGTCGTATTGTGTTCGTCGTCTAGTTGATTCGGCGTCTCCTCGCTCGATGGTGGCGAGGTCTTGTGCTATTTGAGTGCGTTCCTCGGGAGTGTCGATGAAGCTGCTTAGCATTGTCAGAGAGAACAGTTCACCTGCGGTTATGGCTCTATCTTCTAAACGCGTAATTGATCCATGTAAGCATGTGTAGTCCATTGCTAGACCGTTCGTGTAGGGGCCGAGTGTAATTACCCTTACGCTGATGATTGGAAAGTAATACATGACTCTCGGCTCACATCAATGACTCCATGTGCATTTTGCAGCAGGCATGTAGTCTTTCTCTTATAAATCAAGCAAGTCAAGTCGACAGTTTCTTTTCGCCTTCTCTTCGGGCTATCAACTCCAGTCAAGAAGAAAAGGAAGAGATCCATCACTCGTCATGTACCTAATCTGACATTGAACTGCGAGGTGGCAAGACCACGGCCGCTGCCACAGCCCATGTACCGGAAATCGTTACAGCAACCGCAGGCACAGCACCGACGGCGTTATCCGCAGTTATGTTCCTCGCAACCTCGATCTTTACAGCCGAAACGTCAGCTCCAGTGTCCTAGCGTGCAACAACAATTTGAGATACAACACGAGCAATATGACATACACCGACAGCAATATGGCATACCACAACAGCAATATGACGTACCGCAACATCAGATCAACCGATATACGCAACGGCAAAACCCGTCACCGCAGCATCCGTCACCGTCTCCCTTCAAGCCGTCTGACAGTCCATTTGTTCCACAGCACTCAGGGCGTGATTTGCGATTCCATGTCACGCACAAGAGACAAGCTGAATCGATTGTTGTCACTCCTATGGATGTGCCCGGTTCGTCTCAATTCAATGTGCACATACTAGTACCCACCGAAACTAATTGATCTAGCCGACGGAAGCTAGGATCTAGTTTCTGTTGTTCCTGCAGCATTAGTGTGGCCGGATTGTGATTACTTAATCTACCGTCGCAGAAGGTCCCGCGACCGATGATGGTCTCGGCACAAAGTAACTATTTGATGAGCAGGCGTCAATCACAAGCATAATGCACTTACTATGGAGCTGCTGCTGCACCTTGTATCCTGCGGTAGAGAATCAGCAGTAGTTGCAGTGCCGATACTGAAAGCACTTACGCATCCCTGCTAGACTTAGGAAGCTCGTGATCCACTAACGACTTGCCATTGGCCTCGTCTATCAGCACTACAAGGCTTGGCCACGCTTCAGCATGTGTCTGTAGACCCGCGACAATGTCACTCAACGCGCTTGTGTGACGAAGTTGTATTGCGTTCCCGCCATGGAAAGACAGCCATGCTATGTGGTTGCATCTCGTCATCTCCGAGAAGTAAGCGGGGCCAGCGAGATAACGACACAACACGAGGATGGGGAGAGCGTGCTGCAACCATACACATGACTCTGACAGAGGCACTCCACGACAATTATGATGTAATGCACATATGTAAGCCATCACAAGAAGATGACGATTGGGTACGATAGCATGACCATAGTAATAATAAGCAGTAAGACGTCATTGCATCACCGCGGAGGTAAGCTCTTAGAGACCCAAATATGGCCACCGGAGAGCCCGGAGTAATTCCTTTGCCTGCTTCATCCCTTTTCTGGTCATGGATGCTTGGCAAAAGATCGTACTGATGAACCCAGCTCTTGAGCACCTTCGAGCTCTGGAACAAGTGGAAGAGGCGTGTGACGGATCGGACTATAGTACAGTTGACCTCTTGGATGTGTATTTCTTTGACGTGTACTTGTACTTTTCCGATATGAATTTGGACCTTTCCGCCGTGTGTTCCCGTAGATCTGCGTTTACATCTGCGGTTCCGATGCGGTGGCTTGGCACTTAATGGGGCTGCGTCATGGTTCTAATACTTCTTTGTGCGAGGCGAGCAGAAATTATCACGAAGAAAACTGAAGAGGGACATTGCTTCCACACTGCAAATGCTTCATTCTCCAACCAGATGCTGTAACGTCAAAACTTGACGTGCAGCTGCGTACGCCTACCTACCCCAGCCGCTCTCCCAGAGTTCCCTGAGAAGCTTGCACGCCGAGCAACGTACGCGAGCTTGAAGCTCAATCGACGTTAATACATTAGCGTGTGCCGAGGCATAAGAGCTCATCACCAGCTTGGATCAATCAGGCGATTTACCAGCTCAAGAAGGGCGCTGAGGTGATGATGCGCGATCGGATTGCCAGCCTTGAGAGAGCCAACGAAGCAGCGTCAAAGCGGAAATAACGCAAGAAAAAGCGACTCCAGCATTAAGGAGTCTTAACAAAGGGAGCTGGCGAGGATGTACTCGCTCAACGTGAGGCTGATCAGCAAATTGCACATGAGCAGCGTCAAGGAGGAGAATGATCAGGCGTGAGCCGCCAGGCTCTTGCGTGCTGTAAGAAGTGCAGAGAGACTGGGTATAACTCTCGTACGTGCAAGAAAGATATCTTAGATACTTCTCGATTGACTCTATCAATATCTATATATATCGTCTTGTAAGGTGGTTGAGGCATACGTGTGTAGAGGTGCGCAAAGTTGGTGGGGTGCGTCACTCGGCTGGTACGCGTCACTCGCTTGTAGTCTACCGTACGGTACCGTACGGTAGTGGAAGGGCAGATCCTAGCGCGCGGCTATCTCAACGACCCAGAAAAGACATCAGCTGCCTTTGTCAACGATCCTGCCTGGCTGCTAGAAGGCTGCTGAGGCCATGGCGGGCGACGAGGAAGGCTGTACAAGACGGGCGACCTGGTTCGGTACGACAGCGATGGCAACCTGGTTTGCCTGGGCCGCAAGGATAGCCAAGTGAAAGTCCGCGGCCAGCGAGTCGAGCTTGGCGAGGTCGAGCACTATGTGCGAGAGTGCCTGCCGGAAGCCAAGCAGTTGGCAGTCGAGGTGGTCATACCAGGAGAGGAAGGCTATACGATGCTAGCAGCCTTCGTACAAATTAACGACGATACTAACAATGCCATATTTGTGGATAGAGGCGTCAAGACTAATTCGATAGCGCGTGTACTGTTCCTGGTAGAGGTAGAAGCAGAGCTAGCAGAGCGACTGCCTAGGCACATGGTGCCGACTGTGTTCTTTGCGCTTTCTCACTTTTCTATAATAACGTCTGGCAAGACAGATTGCAAGCAACTTCAAAGGATCGGAGCGTCTTTTACGGCCCAGCAGCTGGCTAAGATGCGGACGTCTAGCCATGGGCCAAAGCGGCAGCCATCAACAGAGGCCGAGCAGACGATGCAGCAGCTGTGGGCGCGTGTGATCAACGTCGAGCCAGAAAGCATCGGGCTGGACGGCAGCTTCTTCCTCCTGGGCGGCGACTCGATCGCAGCAATGAAGCTTGTGGGCGAGGCTCGCAATGCAGGGCTGCAGCTGTCTGTTGCAGACATCTTCCGTCACCCCAAGCTTGCAGCCTTAGCCAGCCTGCAGACCAAGCAGTGTAGTACTGCAACTGAAGAGGTACCTGCCTTCTCTCTTCTCTCACCTACTATGAAGGGCGCAATCTTCTCAGCAGCCAAGCCTTTTGGTTGTTCCCTGCCCATGGACAACGTCATAGACGTCGTCCCGGCTTCCTATATGCAAGAGTCTTTCATTAAGAAAAGCGTTCGCGCTCCTCGAAAAGCTTTCAACTAGTTCTTTCTCGACCTAAGCACTGCCGTGAATGTCCAAGTCCTCAAAGCTAGTTGCTGTGCACTTATAGATCACTTCTCGATCCTTCGCACGCACTTCGTTTACTTCCAAGACAAGTTATTCCAGGTCGTCCCTCGTCATCAGGACCTGCCATTTTTGACCTTCGAAGTCGATGGACCACTCGCAGAAGAGTCTCAGGCTATACACATGCAAGATGTCGCCCAAACCTCTCCACTCGGACTTCCAACCTCTTTCATGCTCGTTCGAACTGCCTTGGGGACGAATCGGCTAATCATTCGCTTGTCGCACGCCCAATATGATGGTGTCTGCCTCCCAATCATGTTGAGAGCGCTCAAAACTGTCTATGAGCAGCAGCCCTTGCATTCTACGACTGACTTTCGCAACTATCTTAAATATATTCGTGGTCGACATTCGCTGTCAGTCCATTACTGGCGCGACCTTCTTGCAAGCTCACACATTACCAACATCACCTCCAAACTCCGTTCCTAGGCACGCAAAGACGCCGCCCTTCGTCTCGTTAAGGCAAAAAGAGCCATGCGCACGCCCCAGCTTCCTGCAGGTCTCACTGTGGCCTCCCTCGTCAATTCCGCTTGGGCTGTGGTGCTGTCTCATATCAGTGGCGAAGAAGACGTCACATATGGACTGTTAGTTGCTGGTCGCAACTCCAACCTATCAGGTATCACAGAATTGATGGGCCCTTGTTTGAATTTTGTGCCTTTCAGGGCCCATCCAGGTTCGACTATAACAGCTGCGGAACTCCTTCGGTCTATGCAGGATCAGTACATCTCGCTTGGCGAGTCAGACTCGATGGGATTTGGCGACATAGTCCAACACTGCACTGACTGGCCAGGCAAGTCAGAATTTGACTCCTTCATCCAACACCAAAATATTGAGGAAGAACCTGAATTTCAATTCGCTGGAGAGGCTACTAAGCTTCAATGGATGGAGAATCCCTTTGCAGTACCTCGCCAACTGGCAGTCGTGTCATACCCAAGAGGTGATAACCTGACCATTAAAATGGTTGGCAACATCGGCGTTTTGACAGACCAGTGCGCAGAGAAGCTGCTTGCGATGCTTTGCAACGCGATCATACAGCTCTCGGGTAACCTTGAGATATCTCTAGCGGCGTGTAAAGCGTCGTTGCCAGCATGCACATAAAATGAGGAGTAAAGAGCTGTGCGGCTTGACGGTTACATTAGCATACTTGGCAGCTGATACGCAACATATCCACGGACGCTTATCGGTGAGCGTTTGCAACTGGCTACTTTCCTAATGTTCACATTCGATTGTAGCTAACGCTAATATCTCATGCTTATCTATTTTCATTAGCGTATAACTTACATGTATATTTAATTTATCTATTTTCGTGTCAAATGTAACCACTTGGATGAAGTCACATGATATTCTATTGTAGCAGGCACTGCCCGGTGGGCAAGTGCACTTACCTCTGAGCTGAGAGCTCCTGTAGACGAACATCACGACACGACAACAGATAGCAATACAAGCGTTGATCCGCAGCACCTAATTCTACACTGCTCCCGTAGTTACATAAGATATCACAACATACTGTGTAAGTGTGATGGCTTCAATCTCCGCTTCACAGCGCAGCACGAAAGCTAGTACCTATGGTTGCCTAAATCAAGTGGTCGGGCTAGAATTGATTTTGCAAAATTGACTTCAAATGTATGTTCTGCAAGCTCATGTCCTAGCACTGCTACAACGCTGTTATTCCTCCTAAAGTAATTAACATAAGCTAAGATAAAACAGGTATAGCAATCAGCTTGAGAAGGATAGATTTTAATTATAAGTGCTGTATAGCTACCCTACCGCGCAGTCCAACACGAGTTGTGTAACAGAACCCTAACTCCAACCACTAGGCGAAGCTCACTTTTCCACTCCGTCACCCTAAACTTTCTACCATTTTTTTGCTTACCTAACCCTAAGCCCTAGGGATTGATAGGAAATTTTGTGTCTTAGCCGACATCTAGAAGTATATCATGAATACACTCATGCGTCTTTGTGTCAAATTCGTGTCAAAAGTGCAATGGTGCCTCTTATGCAATTCTGCCAATTGCGGAGCTCAATGCAAACCTTTGTTCAAAAGATTGCTTGTCCTGGAGCAACGATTGCTGACTGATGACCAAATACGCTTTGAGCTATAAGTCGAGGTCACCTGTATGCAGTGGTTTCCGAATCTGCAAGTCACTATGAAGGGAGTAGGATTAGCTATTCACTGTGAAGGGATTGGGTTCGACTTACCAAGTATACTATCCAATCAGCCATCCTTACCAGATCTTCTGCTATCACAGAAACAATTTAGTTACTCTAGAAATGTACAAATTGGTGGAAGAACGCGAAAAAAGCACAAAGCAAATGGCGCGGCGATCCAATAAGGAAAATATCCCATGACCCCTCATTCTATAAACACCTGAGGTCTCGCTATAAACACTGGCTGAGGCTTAATTCAGCTGCACTGAGTGTTTTTGAGGCCTACCTCGCTGAGACAGGCTTCGTGAAAGTGGGTATAATCGAGCTGAGAAGCAGATTATTTCAACTTTGCCGACGGATTTGCATTCAGCAGGCGTTCCTGATGAGCTATATTGGAAGCAGGTCGAACGATTTAGAAAGCTTCATCCAAAGGTAAACACTTTCGAACATATTGATGAACGCCTAGAGCATATGTTGGACCATCTTCACAAACAGCCCAGCGTAGGTGATGACACCACCACCGCAAGACTCGCGAAATGTACAGCTTCAATCTGGTGTAGGCGTTGGAGTGATTCAGTACATACAGTCAACGTAGCTTACGTGAGCGCCCGGGGCTGCGGGGCGAATCAACCCGCAGAACGAGGCACACTGAGAACCAACGAATGAACGATATTATCGCTGGTCCTCAACTGACGTCTGATATCTCACTTCTCCAGTCTCATTCGATGTTCAATGGAAATTGACTCCCATCGACTCATCTCACATTCTCGCATACAAAGGCTGGTTTGTTCACTTGGATCCGCTCGAAGAAATGTCACTGGACAAAGCAGTCCTGACGATTCCAAGTGATGATGGCCCCGGATGAGGAACTGGGAAGGTGCCGTCTCGAGAGATTCCTTGGGACTGGCTTGCAACCATCATACCTGTGCAGTGCTCACCGCCTGAAAATGCTTTAGTAAGTCTGTACCTAGTCATCGACGATTCCGTGCCACAATGAGCTACCTACTAAAGCAAGCAGTGCCGCGAGATAATTTCCTTTTTGGCACCCACAATGCTAGATGTAGCATGAGGGACAAAGAAGAGGCAAAGAGGGCGGAACAGCCGTGTCCAGGGAAATCGTTTCCGTGGTGTAGCATGCATCTGCACAATCAATGAAGGACGAACGGAAGCGGTGAAGGGCTACCCAAGCCATGGACCCTTGCCAGAATGAGTCTGAGCTCATTATCCTTGTTTTTATGGGCCTGAGCACGATGCTCTAGACAGTAAGCGTGAGTCCGAGCATGACCGCTCCAGCGCCGCACTCCTGCCTTGCATTGGAGGCCATCTATCTAGCATGGATAAATGTCCTCTAGCCGCCGAAATTCTCACTTGCCTTGAACAATCCTGGCAGGCTTCGCAGCTTTACTGCACTGCTAAAGGAAACGCAATGATGCTCGTTGTAGGTTTTCTATTGGTATCAACGTAACTATTGACTCCGTAAAGTCTGAAGTTGTCACGGTTGAGGGTATCTCCTGCCTCACGTGCAGTGGCACCTCACCTCTGATGAGACGACGCTGCCTTTCCTGCACTAGCACTGTTTACAGCTACCCATGTATATATACTGCTCGTAGCCTCACCCAATACAACCTCAGTTCAATCCTTCAATTCTTCTGCATATGCGCGTTTTCCACATCGCGACAGAAGTACCACATAGTTTAAAGAAACGCTATACGTGGTTAATACTGAACTGTAGTGATAGGGCGGGGTCGGGCGACTTCGCAGGTGCTGACAGCTAAACGCCGTACAGACGCCTTTCATGAACAAGGGGCTACCACAACATGTTGTTTGTGTTCGCGCACGGCCCACGTGCTGCTGAGGTAAGGACCAAGGTGAGGGATAGAAGGGAAGGAAGCGACTAGGCTAGCAGCCTAGTCATGTGATCCAGGGCTCAGCCCATTACACCCGCAAAATTTCTGCTTACCATGGATGAACTTGTCTCTCACGAGATTGTTTCGAACCTAGACACTATCATTGTTCTGAAAAGATTCTGCATTAAATTTGCAGGTTGGGGCCAACCTGTGCCCTCCACACCAGCGGAGATACACAAGGCCACCTCGAATTATCTAGGAGAGAAGAGACAGAAGTCAAAGAGAAGCAGACTTTCCAAAATTCTGATCACTGCGCTCGATGCGCCCGTGGTAGATTATGGGAAGTCTACAATGCCGAACACAACATGACCAGACAACGGCGGACTAAACCTAGGTGCTGTTGTTCAAAATGACAGCTCGAAGGGGCTTGAACAGAGGGTCTTCGGCGCTATACTATTGGATGCTACGCAGGCAATCGTTATATCAAAAGTCTTTGAGCCAGCAGAAACCGAAGCTGACGATCCGACTAGTTATTTGACTTTTTGTTCATTGGCCATGTAGGGTGCTACCTCGGCTCTTCTACGCGTTTCGTCGTCAGTGAGGGTCTCATTTTGTTGTTGGGCGGATAATATGGCCGTATATCTCTCTTCATGATCCTTTCAGATCTGATCTGCTCCTGGCGGAGGTTCTCACGGCGTCGGTTGGCGTCCCGTTTTCTTGCTTGATTGCCTGCGGTTTGTTGCCAGATTCGTCCACGGCCCCGCTTGGGCTAGCACCTCCAGTCATTTCGTACTCCTCTCCTTCGGGGTGTACTTGTGCGTTATCGCGTCTGGCTAGCTTATCGTCATTGTTCTCGATCTGGTGCAGCCCCATATAGAGCTGGGCAGGTCCCGGAATGCTAGTAAAATTGGACAATAATGTGTCACACGAGGTGCACCATATATCAGTGACTGCGTTGTGGTAAGTATAGCGCGGACATGGAAAGAACCCTGGTGGAGGTTGAGGTACGATGGCATTCTGTTGGTTGGAAGGCGGCCGTGACTGAGTTGGAAGAGACTTTTGCGATTCAATGGGGCACGTTGCTTCTATCTGAGTTGCTGGCGTGGATGGAACTGTCTGGGATGCGGGCATGGATGGAGCTGTCTGTGCAGCTGGTTGCAATGCTTTAGTTCTCGCTTGCTATAATTGTTCGAGTCGAGCCGGCCGCCGTGGTTGTGTCTGCAGTGTGTCAGTCTGCGGTGATTGAGTTGATCTTGTCCGAGCTGCCGCCTGGCCTGCTTGAGTCGTTTCCGTCCGAGCTTGTAGGACGTCTTCTGTTCGACTCTTCGAATTCCCTTCAACTCTCGCTATTGGTGTGTCCGCCTATTTGGGCTGTGTAGCACTAGTTGTGGGCTTTTTCTTAGCCAACATACTGTTGCCCAAATCAGTATTCTGCGCGGGCCTTGGGTCAAGCCATAAGCCTGGATTGCCAAAAACATGCCTCTATGATGGCAGCTCGGAATTGGGCTCGTCTGTTGAAGACTCTGACCCAGCCTCTGACCCCGATTCGCTTGATGATTCGACTCCGGTTTCTGGCCTAGCAGTCTCTGTCGCGGGCGTAGTTGTTGGCCCTGTTGCTGGCTGTCAAGAGTTAGTACCGGAAACGTCCACGGGCCTAGCTGATGGCGCAGATGGTGCAGACTGACCCACTGGTACATCTTGCACCGATGTCTCCTCTAGGACTGATCCTGGCACTTGTCCCACAATCCCCGTTGGGGTGGATGTATTAGACTGGACTGGAGACTTGGGAATTCTAGCTGTCTTGAGGGCAGCTAGAATTCGATCATCAATCGGCTCCGTGTTCGCCGAGATTGTCTGGAAAGGATTGGCACCTATACTGAGAAGTTCTTCGACCAGTGTGGCCGAGCTAGTCCTCGTCGCTAAGAGGAGAACTTGTGTAAGTCGCTGCGAGGAAAATCCGCCCACTTCAGCAAGGAGGTCGCGCGGCATCTTCCGTATCGCGGGTCGGAAATAAGAACTCCTTTTTACTGCCTTCAAAATCTCCTCATAATCCCAAACAGCCTTCATTGAGTTCGAAGATGGCCGTGCATCATGAGCTGGAGGTCTTGGTACAGCCACGACAAAGCTGTAAGCGATGTTTGCACCGAATCTACTGACAAGCACAGGAAGATGTACTTGCACTACCCGCGTGTCATGAGCCAAGCACTTTAAAAACTCGAAGCACGAGATCTTGACTACCATTTTGGGCGATGAAAGGCAGCAGTGCGCGTAATGAATGCTTGCCACAATCCTCCACCTCACCGCTGAATAGTGAGCCAACAGCTCTATAGAGCAGCCTGGCAGCCTCTCTGTATCCATTCGAGAGAGTTGTTCGAAGTGCTGAGAGAGCCGGATGTGGTGGGTGTGCGTCGACGTCTCTCTCGCTGAACGTGACGTTCACATCAGCGCCATTTTGTATGAGAAGCACAACCATGCCCGGATTTCCTGTTGCAGCGGCGAGCTGGATTGGATATATTCCGCAGTCTTGTTGTACATCGGCGCCATAACTTAAGATTAGCCGAACGAGAGCATAATGGTCACTTTTAATGGCCATATGCAGGGCATTGAAGGCATTGAAGGCACAAAATCTGTGCTCATACGCCTGGCAGCAGCAATTTGTGCCTGTGCCCACACAATCGCACCCTATGGCCATGCTGTAGAATGGCGCATTTGCCATGAGCAGTCTTGATATCATCGCCGCGTTTGGAGTTATCGACGCTGCCGCTAATGCGCTACCCCTCCCAGTATCGCTCATAGCAGTCATGTTCAGGCCCATTTCGCATAGCACATTCACTAAGGGTTCGACTTCCCAAACGATTTCGCAAAGCAATGTCGCTTCGAAAAATATCAAGGGAACTTGCTTGGCAGACTCAATGAGCTTGGGCGGCTGTGCCAAAGTGTCTTCACGATCTCAGTGCGTCCTAGGAGTACTGCGTTGTGTAAACTGCACAATATCACTTCTGGAAATCGCCCAGGGTTGGATGCCATGAAGCTTAGAACCTCTCCGAAAAGATCCGAATGACCTCTGTCGAGAGCGATATCGAAAATCGTGCCTTGGGTTGATTTGATGTGGAAGAAAGGGCGGCCCCAAATGCTTGCATTCCAATCGGTGGCACCCCTCTCCAGGAGAACCTTGAAAAGACTCCTGTCATCTTGAGACACAGCGAGCTCCAGCGCAGTCATTGGACTGGGACCTTCCATAGTTTTTACACGAAGGTTGATGTCGGCACTCATGCCGAGAAGTAGTTCGACCAGAGATTCGCGTCCGAATTGTGCTGCTAGGTGTAGTAGCTTCTCCGCCAACGCATTCGAGGTCTCAAGATCCCTACGAAGTACGCCCTCGAGCGTAAGCTGGTACTCTGAGTCTTCGATGAGATTCATGACAATGCTCCCCATCCTGGGGACTTCAAAATTGTTCGACATCGATGCGACGATCAACTGCATAAGATCAACCCCGGACATTGCTTGCGATATTGCCAAAACGGTAGCGCCACCGGGGCTTCGAACTTCTTTACTTTCGCTATCAGTGAAAGACAGATATGTTGTAGGATCGTCCAGCAGTGGTTGCACTTCGGGTTCAACTATACGTAACATCCTCTTCGAATTGTCCATTCGGGACTGGATGACCTTACGTGGCCTCGAAGAGTCCGCTTGATCCCACATGAAATGAGTCACTGTGGGTACCTGGTTCGATTTACTGTTGTGGTGTGAATTTACGTTTTCTTGAAGCCTTGGGTGGCCATGGCGGCCATGACTTCGCTCAGCGACTTGCCTTGACTGAGGTAAAGGTTCACAATCGTATCTCTGTGCAAGTCCCACTTGTCATCCAAAGCTGGGCGCTTGGGCATTATGCTGTCACTCACGAAAACGATGAGCTGGCTCAGGCTGTAGCAGTTGCGTCGCCCGGCCTTGTGCTGTTCAGGCTATGTACCGTAGAAATTTCGAAAAAGACCAGACGGAAACGTAAGTCGTTCAGCGTGTGGAGAGCGTGGTTCGACAGGACCGCAGTGAGAGAGGTTGATGCCAGGCGAAAGAAATACTGACCATCAGGCAAACGGTGAGCGCATACAAGGCGTTGTGATTCGCTGCTGCCAAAACCTTCTTCGGTTCTGATTGGCCGTGCAGTGGAAGCCACTTCAGGGCTTCCAGTACGTGCATGTCAGCAAGTATGCAGAACGCATCAGGGATTGGTGAGAGCCAGGATCTGCGTTTCTGCGGACGATTGCCATCGGTATATGCCACTTTCTGCATACTCGTTCCGGTTGACACGCACCGTGATGTTACTAGAGGTGACAGCTTCATCTGCGCCACCTTTGTAGACGTAGCTAGACGTCAATTGGACGCAACCATAATCCGGCCATGCAGCTTCTTGAAAGTGTTTCCTACACGGGACTTGAGGCATATAAGATAGTCTCTCACACCAACCCCGGTGAGTAAATACAACCTTCCTTGAACAATCTCAAGAACATCTGGAACCCCATACCATCGACTCCTTTGGACCTCAGCTATGCCACTTGACGAACAAAGCACTATCGCTCTCATCGCGCTCATCGTATCATTTCCGCCAACCACATGGGTTTTGTGCAGTGGACACACACGATATTGGCTTCGCAACCGTTACCGTAAGTGTCTTACTAGACAACCACAGCTTTACGCATTGACAAATCCACATAGCCCTTCTTCCCAGAAACACTGACGACCTCTTTTTCGAGGGTTTGATCATGATGCATCGTCCACGGTCGCGAGTGCGAACGTTCGAGAGTCATAGCTCAGTGAGGGTCACAGAGCTTGCCGACGCTGACGGTCAAAGTACGCCGAGGGGAGTGATGTTGACGGAGTAGTATGGCGATTGAGAGGCCGATAGAAAGTGGTCAATTACGTCATAATTGTTAGCGGGAAGGTGTTGAAAATGTACACAGGCTGGGGATCTATCGGATACAGGAGAGATTTGGATGAGTAGAGATCGCTTGCTATAGCTTTACATGCGCGCCCTGCTTAGAATTTATTGAACAATACCAATGTGCAAACATGACTTCGCATCAAAGAGGCGACGATCACGAAGTTCCAGTGAAAGCCGAAAAGGGGAGGGTGATGTGACGAAAGCAGCGATTCCGTGGCGATGCCGACATGCCTCTGGTGGCATTCTTTGCACTAACTAAGGGACCAGGCTCTGTTAGAAAGCTCTTCTTGATGTATTGATGTACCTAAGTAGAGACCGTGGTTATCATCGATGCTTCTCAGGCCCAGAGCCGATGCGAGGAAGAGGAGATAGATAGCATTCGTGGGAGCCGAGGCGAATAAGGGAATTTGCGATGCGTATCTCAGGCTCTTTCATTGCGATGGGTCCCGCCAAGGGGTAATGTTGATGAAAGATAAGGTAGTCAGGAGTTTTTCCAGGCCGGCCAGTGCGCCACATTTCCGAAGGGCTATTCCCAAAGGAGGTAGCACGGCTACCATTGGTCAAACATTTTGGACGCCACAGAGAAGCCCAAGTTCTACGGTGTCAAGAGCACGACAAGACCGCACAGTGTCACGGTGAAAGTCTCCATGTCGACCCCGCGAATGTCAAACATACAAACATCTGATGCAACCTTCTGCTTCAACCGCGCGGTGCCGTCGGAGCCGTTCCACGCTACTTGGCAGAGTCCCGTGACCCTGGACCCGCGCTGGCACCGCGCCACTGGGCAGACCCACGCCATTCTTCGGCCACCCTAACCTTCGCCACT
This sequence comes from Parastagonospora avenae f. sp. tritici 18332-5, assembly GCA_022559985.1. NCBI lineage: Eukaryota > Fungi > Ascomycota > Dothideomycetes > Pleosporales > Phaeosphaeriaceae > Parastagonospora > Parastagonospora avenae. The sequence continues at coordinate 45,584 of JAFJTR010000099.1, forward strand.
ACCGTCTGATTCGCTTCGCAGACAGCAGCAAAGCCACCGGAGTGCTCGATTGAGCCTAATGGCCAGCAGCGCGGACGTGTCGATGCGCCGCAACAGGCAGAGCGACCGCCAAGGCTAATCTCGCCGCGCTGCCCTAGGGTCCTTTCCAGCATGGGGCGTGCTGGGGCTGACGGCTGACGGACCTGGCCTCAACCGTGCTTTAAAAGTGCAGAGGCCCCGGACTTTCTGAGGCGCTGCCCCCCTAAACGACGACGCCCTCTTCGTCAGCCTCTCATCCCATCGCTCTCCAGGCTTTCGAAGACAATCTCGGGTGCCATTCAGGATGGTCTTGTTATCTTCGGCCGGAGGGCGGAACCCGCTATTCGCGCTTGCTGCGAGCGCCGGCGCGATGCTCATCTTCATCTTTGCATTCTTGGCTTGGCAGAGTCCCTCGAAGATCCCCTTCACTCGACCAAACCCGCCGCACATGTCGGAGACGTACGTTGACTCTTTTCGACTCTCAAGGAGCGCGCCGGTGGCGTAGAGAAACTGCTAGCCCCTGACCAGTCACTGATTATACCTGTGCAGGCCGATCCACGCCGAGAAGGCACCCACGTCCATCAACGATATCATTCGAACGCTGTATGCGCCACTCAAGGCCGAGCCCACTGAGCCCTTCATCCGCGAGCCCAATGGCAGCCACATTGAACTACCACCGAATCCCCGTTACAAGAAACCACTCGGCAGCGAAATCTTGATTCTTGATCTTGAGACACGCCCATTGCAAAGCACCGACGATTTCCAGAGGGGCGAGTATGAGTGGCGCAATATCAACCACGTCTCTGGTGGAATTTTCAACCACTACACATATGCGCTCATCCACGGCTACGACTACAAGTTCATTCATGCTTCCAACTTTGAAGACCGACACGCAACATGGATCAAGCCTTCAGCACTGGCGAATCACATCAAGAACTACAAGTACATCATTTTTCTCGATGCCGATGCTGCTTTCCGCTTCCTCCATGTACCCATCGAGTGGATGCTGAATTACTGGGAAATCAAAAAGAGTGATGCTATCACAATGGCCAAGGATCCATGGGACCCCAAGTCCCCCCAATACAACTCAGATCGCTTCAACCGCACATACACCAACACTGGCTTCATGATTGTCCAAAACACACCACAGACGCTGCCTATCCTCAAGGCGTGGCACGAATGCCCAGATGACGTACGATACGCAAACTGCTCGCAGTGGAAGACTCCTAGGTTCCATGAGCAGTCCGCGTTTGGCGAATACATCCGTTATGACTATGAGCCCTACATTAAGGAACTTGACTGTGGCCAAGCAAACGGCTTCCCGGGTGTCGAGGTCAGCAATTGCCAGGGCAAGCTCATCCGCCACTACTGGTTCGAAAAGCATTTGGTAAAGGACGACTTCCAGCAAAACATGATGAACGCCATCACAATGCCTATTCAAAAGCTCTTCGCTGAAAACATTGGTCATATCATTACGAAGACTGAAGAGAATGTGATACATTAACACTTCAACTCTTTATTACTATTTTCGCTATTATTTTGCCCTATATTGAAAGAGAAGGGGACGTGGAGTGTTGCATAGCATAGCGTTGCATGGTTATGGCGTTCTTGGTTTTTTGGGGGGTCGGAATTGGTCAAGACCTGGGTTTGTCCTCCGGGGGCCCCCGGCTTCGGCATGCTATCGCATCAACCTGGGTTTCGCGACGCGAAGATACCCTACACGAATAATCGACTGACGACGCTTCGTTACGCGGTTTCGTTTCTGTATCACGATAAACAACCATTTCGTACAACGCTCGCTTGCCAACTTGGTGACGGTCGGGAACCACATGGCTACTACATTTTCATTGCTCCATATTGTACAACAGAGCGGCTTTACAGCAGTCATCTCCGTGTCTTCGAGCGGATGTGCGCCTTCGTTGGCACCTGCCATCTGGATTGCAGTTCCACCACTGCTAGCCTCAGCATGTCACCAGCCCTCGCGTGCCAAGCCGCTATCCAGAACATGATGTCAGCGATCCGCATGCACACCACCGCCTCGAAAGAAGGAATGCCAGTCACCCGCTCGGATGATCTCCGTCGCATATCGCTGCCGCTCGAGGCATGCATTCATTGGATCGGCAATAATCTTGAATATCGCGAGAGCCGGGCTCCAAACTCAAATTTTTGAGCCTCCGGGAAGATGTAGAGAATTCGACAACAAGCGATTAGGTTTCAGCCATCGGCATGCGGCGCATCGTGGCGCATCGCTGGACAGATCCGGTCGCCTGTTACCTTCTAGCCACACTCAAATTGAAGACCGAGTTTGCGTTCTTTGATCTGGCGTAGACGTCTTTTTGGAAACTTCATGGCCCAGGAGAGCAGTCGTCCCACAGCAGACTCACAATCTTTTCGCCGCTTATCGTTAAGAATACGACTCAGGCCAGTCAAAACTATGTAATACATGAATCAATACTATCAATTAATACACCTCTCTCCCGCTCACCGCCACCTTCAAAATCGAGAGTATTTGGCTACCCACTCAATTATCAAGGATTTTGCGACTGCTAACTACCACCCTGACGATCAAACAACTCCTCATCTCGAAACACTCACTTCTACTCATCCGGCTCAAGTCCCAACTTCGTCATCTCTCCAAACAATCTCATCGCCTCCCTCGCCTCCACAGTTCCCAATCCTCTCCCTCTTAAACTCCCACATCTTCTTGACCTCACTCTCCCCCTTCTCGTCCAGAATATACTCATTCAAAATCCTCAAAAACTCCTCCGCATTTCCATAATCCACCCTCGGCTTAGGTTCTGGTCACGCCGATGGCGCCCTCATTTTCACCGGCTTCGTCCCCGCCCTCGGAAACACCAGCTTCTCGCTCGAACTCGAGCTCTGGCGCCGCGGGACTACAAGTCGTGGCGAGAGTAAGTGCATGCGGCGCGATTGGCGGAGGGAGGGCGGTGGGCATGGGGGTGGTGGGGTAGACTTGGAGAGGTTGGTTGGTGTCGAGGGTAAAGGTTTCAAGAGGAGTGGGCTGTTGAAGAGGGAGGGGTTTGCGTTTTATGGTGAAGCGTTCTGAGGGAGGCGGGGCGATGGGTTGGCATGGGGAGCTGGTGGTGTGGCGGGCGGGGTTGCGTAGGGTGAGTGGGCGTGTTTGTGGAAGGCGGCCGGACTTGTTGTGGCGGACAGTGATCCCGCATATTGTGGTGGAGTGCCGGGGGTGAAGTAACTTTCTGATGGATGGATGTGTGGGGTTGCATTTGGTGTATGCGGCATAGATGTCTACGCTGCGGCTAAAGCATGTTTCCGAGTATCGTGAAGGTCTGTGCAATGAACTGCCTGTTTGGGAATATGGTAGTACTTGCTTCAGTCACTGTCAGTTGACTTCACGAGGTCTGACTGTTGATTGAAGGCGAATGCGTAATGTTTACTGTCGGATCATAAGTATCGACGATATGTTAGCTACGCGATCAGGCGCACTAATCTCAGTCACGCGAACGAGCGCTCAGACCAGAACTCCTAAGCCCTCCCTTCTGTAGTTCTCCTTCGTACATCAATCAATCAGAACAATCACCGAATAGAATGCATTCCTAGTAATCGTTATTTCCCTTTTCGCACTCAGGGCAAAGATAACCAACATCTACAATGATTAAATTTCAAGTACATGTAGAGGATAGATCCGAGCGCGAAGCCGAAGCCTGCTACCTAAGTCTATAATATGCCAGCTGATGATTCGAGATCGGGTATATGTGCATCCGTTGAGCGCCGTCGCTAATACCGCTGCGCTGATGTGAACGCCAGAGAGATGTACCAGATATCCGGAAATATAAAAAAAATTCTAAATGTATGCGCCCTCCCATAGCCCCATGATTCGCCATATCCAATGCAAAGCGCGCTCTGCAACATCAGCATATGCGCAACGTTGGCCTACACCCAACATGTGAGCTGCGCCCGGCGACATAGCACGTAAATCACACAAGATGACCTAGGTGGTGTCGACTCAGCAGCAAGTCAGGTGCGAAGTTAGTCATGTAAGTGACATCTTCGTCAGTTGCAATATGATGAGCGACCTCCTTCAGATTGCGCATAAAAGCCCGAGATTCCTCCTGTGACACATCCTCCATCTCATCGTCCGCGTCAAGAGCCTCCAGATCATCCATCATGTCCTCCTCATTTCCTTGCTCTTCCTGGGTGGAGGCAGACCACTCCTCGATATCGTCTTCGGTGAAAAATGGCTGTTCGCTTGTGTCGATGTCATGCGCGAATGATTCATCGTGGTCCTCTTCTTCTTTATCGTCGGAGCCTAGCTCGAATGAAGACACGGAGAATGTGTCGAGATCTGCGAATGCCGAGCAGAGGGACGAGGGAAGTGAAGATGGGGTAGACGCAGGTGATGTTGAAAATGCGTCGCATTGCATGTCCGAGGTTTCCTCATGGGTCAGACCCAAGGTCGACAGGTGTGCGCTGGAATAGCGACCGGAGAGTTGGCGTTCGAGCAGGGCGAAGTCATGCGTAGGGATGCCGCCTGAATGAAATTCAAGGCAGGGCCCGAACTCGGCCTGTAAGGTTTGGGCGACGCCGGGAGCGAACCAAGCAGACTCAAAGGCTATGCGAAAGACTTTGGCGACATTGCTCAGGAGAACATTTCGGATCGCTATGGTAATGGGATGAGAGCCGCCCATGATGGAGTCATCCACGCGAGAGTTCAGGACATGAGACAGTGAGGAACCGATGAACAGATTGAGCTTATCGAATCGTGCGCCAACGCATGCCAGGGCTGCGATAGCGGTTGCTGCCTGGTGTGTCCGCTGCGAGGTGGGCGGACCGGTAAGTGCATAGATATCTAGCCGCTTCAGATATCGAAGATACTTGTCGGCAATCGGTGGGAGGATGGAGGCGATGTCAGTCGTTGCTGAGGGTATATCGACAGCGATGACATTGTGTTGGTAAAAGTATGATGATGATTCTTCATGAAGCAGCTTGGAGACGGAAAACATGGCTAGTTCATGTGGGATGCGACGCTGAGAGTTGTTCTCACAGCTCAGGAGCTCATCGTAGCAAGCATTCCTAAGCTCAGAAGGTAGGTTGGTAAAAGAGGCCATGGTTGAGGAAGTTGACGTCCAATCTATGGCGGCGCTGTCGTGTTGATGCCGAGTGGAGGCAAGAGGGGATTGCGAGATGTGCAGGGTAATTGGGTTGTGGGCGGCCAAAGGCGTTTGTAAAAGGTCCGGTGGCGTAGCGTCGCGGCGTGATGGAACAAGTGAAAGTTCGGTAGCCGTGCTGAAGGGGGACACCGACTTTAAATACTCGTCACGCGTTGAGGAAAAGTGGCTGCCTTGTGGGGAGGGCACACGCACGCTTGATAGAACAGGACGAGACACGGTTGCAAGCAAGAAGAGCTGCCCGACGCGTGGATGAAAAGGTCATCGAAGTTTCGAGGCAGGTTCCTGGTTAAGGACTTCGCTGCGCGTTTTACCAGGTGCAACTCGGGAATCGTTAGGTACACTAAGTAAGCGAGCGCTATGTGAATGGTCACCTTGATTATATGTGCATCCACACTTTACGAAGCATTCAAGGGGATATTGAACGTGCCGAGATCCTGCCTTCCATGAGACGGTTTCTAATGTTGTCTGTAGACGCACACGAGCCGCAGCAGATGACTCAATCAAGTTCACAGTCGGTGAACGCCAGTCATGCATCATGGTAGTCTGAGGCTTAAATTTGTGGCGACAAGGTGATCCAAGACTGCCGTATTGGATGGGCTCACGGTGCAGCGGCGTCATCACCGCCTCGTTCAGTCGCCCTTCCTGGCCAGATGTGGATTGCGTCCTCAGTTGGCATCCTTCCGCTGTCATCTGAGGGGTGTCCACGTTACACGAATCGATACTAGCTGCGGGGCGGCCAGCTGACCTGCCCGAGCCGCATGCCTGTCACCAGCAGCCCTACCCGCCACCTAAATGTCCTGCATGCGCCCATCATGGTGCGCTATGTCACACTCTACCAAGTATTGGTCTTTGTCTGCTTTCTCCATGTCGAACTATCTGATGGAAACTCCGTTTCGGCCTGGGGGAGCCCCGATGTTGCCTGAAGTTGGACCTGGGTACGTGGCTCCTGCGCCAACCAAAGTACGATGCATCATACGTGGTTCATGGAAGAAATGTGCCCCGCTAAGTGAAAAGGCGTTTGGTCGACGTTAGGCAGTAGCGATATGTCGAGTCGCGTCGTAAGACATGCAGAGCGAGTGCGGCAATAGCGGCAAGATTGAAAATCTTTCATAATACGACTCTCCATGGTTGAATGTGCAAAAGCGCACAAGGGAAATGAATGTGTAAGTGTTGAAGACACCGAGTGAATTCTGCAAGATTTGCCGCTTTGTCAGCGACGCTAAGCTATCGATAAGCCACCTGCTTCACGTGTGCGCCCTTCCATGTGCCTTCTTCACTCATTCCAGCTGCGTCGCTCAGATGGGGCTGTTATATCACTCCAGCTACTCTTTCATCAGCTGGCACTACAAAACGTGTCATGAGTCATCGCATGGCGCACAATTCAGGAATATGACACTGCGGTCTACAAGCGTCAACCCGTCACTCACCCCGACATGAAGGCCTCACAGGCTCGAAGCTGGTGGTTCCAAGGTGGTGCTCGCGTCCGCCGAATGTACGGACTTCGTTCGTTTCACTTCGGGACGTTTGCCGGTCATTCAAATGCCCCGGCTCCTCCGCATTACGGTAACCGGACTCATTTTCCCCTAGCGTCCGGGAATAGGATGCGGCGCATATCCCTTCGGTCTGCCTAATATATACTGAGGCAAACTGTTGATGAGGCCGCTTCACGAAGCAAGTCTGTATTTACAACTCCAGTTTCAGGCCCCGGGAGACTGTTCATTTGATGCAACCACAGTCCGCAACAAACAAATCAAATATGCCTCTTATAAAGACCCACTTACCTATCTAGGTAGGAGTTAAACCTCTACGGGTAACTACTAGGCCTAAGCAGGTAATCAATCAAATCAAATATGGCCTCTCTGGGCCCACTTAATTGATTGTTGCGGAGTCTAGATGCAACGCACCACGTTGGCAAAGTATGCGAAATGTTAAGTTGTCTAACCTCAAAATCATCCCTAGCACTTTTTTATTTACTGATAAGTTGTCAAGTGTATCCAGGCTCGTATACAAGAAGCCGGTTGTCCTATGACAGTAGGCCGAGTTCAGGTAGAGCGCGCCAGAAGGCGAACACAATCCAGTGTCGAACTGCCTTTTCTCACATCCGTGAAGACACAAAGGTCCCCGTAACCTCTACCTTCGCGTTTACCGTGCTCATCTCTTTTCTGAGCTCCTCCAGGGTCTGCTCTATTTCTGAGCAATAATCTCCCGCATATTTAGCAGGCACCTTCGTGCCACGCACATGCACGCGCCTCAATCCGACCAATCCAGCAAAATCGCCTAGGCCTAACGTGATCAGCCAGGGAGATATACCCCAAAGACCGTAGCGCCAACCTTCGTCTCAGATGACATATGGTCCAATTGAACCGCATCTACAGGGGATTTCGAGCGATGATATAGCATCGTGCTTGTTTTTGGGTAGGTGTTCCAGCCAAGTCCGGAGGTGGCGTCGCTTGGAAACGACGAAGATGGACTTGGTGTAAGCGAGCATGTGCGCTTCTGAATAGATCTGGCGACAAGTCTGCAAAAGCGAAGGTGGTTTGTCAATCTAACCCGAATCATTGATAATGATCTTCTGACCTGACATAACGGAGTCGTAGATCTGGTTTCGGATTTCGCCTGGGAGTTTAAGGAGTGATTTGGAGCTATTGGCCTTGGTCGCGGCAGAGTCCTTGGCAGAGATGAGTCTACTTATCGTCTCAAAGACGTCCTCCATATCGGAGTCCGCGTCTTTGCTGTCCGCTGCAGTAGAGCTTGTAGCAGCATCAGCAGTAGCAGCAGCGATTGCAACTACTGTATCTTCGCTATGGTATGCTTGTATTCGCCCGGAATTGACGAGGCGCTTGGCAGTCGAGGATGCCTTAGGACCTCGAGAAGAAGATTTGGTCTTGTGGACCCCGTTCTTGCCTGTCATTTCCCCATATCGTACTCGCGATGTCGTAGCGCCAGTCATGGAACGTGTCTGTGGTGCCATTGTGGTGTTTGCAAAGAGGACAAGTTGGAAGTAGCTGGTGATTGGTGGAGCTGATGGTTGTAGATTGCAAAGAGCACGAGCTGAGAGTGATCGGTGGTTAATGGTCGAGTAGAGAGTGGGTAAGTTTATACAGTAGATTGCATGCTGTCCTCTGAAAGGAAGCGCAATTGCTTTCACTCAACGTGAATAGTCGTTCTTGGGGCCAGTTCTGCATCTTGGCACAAAGTTCCTTTGAACTGCTGAAATGCTAAGATGAAAATGATGAGATGCAGAGGGGAGACACCGTCTTTCCAATTCTAAGGTGAAAGAATTGCTATCGTGTAGCAATCCTATGACAACTATTAGCGTGATTGTTCGTAAGTGATTTGGGATGTTATCGTACATTGTGTAAAGCTGCATGTTCAATTCTTTCTGTATCAGACTCTCAGTATATCAATTTAAGTCTTTAAGTACTTATAATTCGCCTCGCTACAATTATAAAGCAGTCTAGGACCAGGAAGTTGTAGGAAGTTCAATATCGTTTTGCACATTGGTGTCGACTTGCCGAAGAGGTGACCAGGCCGTTGTGCAGCGCTCAGGCAGTCAACAGCCCCCGCTTTCCATGAATAACTCAAGTGCTCGCACAATGCTCTGTCAATGATTCTGGCCCCAAAATTACTTTTGACAAACACGATGAAGCTCTGTGTATGTGTCACATCGCTTGGACTAAGGAAGTATCAGTGTTGGCCATTGAACACGGTCTATCAGTCTGACATAAACCTGATTTTCTCGGTAGTGGTAGCTTTATTAACGCGTCCATTCATGCGATGAACTTTCGAAGTAATGTTGCCAATCGCTCTGGCTGTTCGAGAGATAGACTGTGTCCGCAATTTTCAAAGACTTCAGATATCACAATGTCCGTAGCAGCAATCTTCATTTGCTCCTCCACCAAAGAGCCAAAGAATCTGAGACGTTGTTAGCAGTCAAGATTCGTTACCGTTGGTGAACAATACTCACTCTGGCGCTCCGACAGTCATGACCTTGCATTTCAATTTGCCCTTCACTAAGATCTCTTTCTCGACGTCTACATTTACCCAGTGGCTTCTATACGTCTCGAGTATGCCCCGCAAGCCACCCGGTGCTTTCGAACACCGGACCCACTCGTTCACAGCGACCTGATCCAGGGCGCTAGGATTGTAGCATTCGGCCTTCATGAAGTGCGTCCAGAACTCTTCTTCCTTCCCTTGGATCAACATCTCAGGCACATGTGGCATCCAGAAGAAAGGGATATGCCAATTCCAAACACCTTTTTGGTTGTATTGTGCGCTGATGTTGGCGCGAGTGAAAAATGATTGCTCAGTCAGCTTCTCGGAAAGCATCATCTCGCAGAAGCTGAGATGTGTCACCCTGTCTGGATACAAGCCGGCGAGGCAGAATGCATATGTTCCACCTCTATCTTCGCCATGTACAGCGAACTTCTTGTGGTTTAGCTGGTTCATCAACTCAGCCATGTCGTTTGCGTTGGTCCGACCATCGTATCCATCGCTTGCAGGAGGCTTGTCGGTCGCACCAAAGCCGCGGAGATCTGGCGCAATGATAGAGAAGTGTGGAGTTAGGGAAGGTATTATGCGATACCAATAATAGTGATTTTTTGGTGTTCCGTGAAGGAGAAGTAGGGGAGGTCCAGATCCCGCAGTGATGTAATGCATTCGAATCCCATGTACTCGTGCCATGTGGTGTTGGACTGGCTTGCCATCGTGGTCGTATGTCTCGGGCATCTCGATAAGACCTGTTGTCGAAGCACTCGGGAAAGTTTCGTGAGGTATGGAAGTACACGAGACCTGGGTGTTGGTAGTACTTACCCCACACCAGTTCTAGTTACGTCATGAAGGGCAGCGCTAATGCCATCGTCGCGGAATCGCTTCCATCGACTTATACGAAGCGCAGAGATAGTATTGTCGAACCTCGAGCTTGTGAGACCTTGATGGTCACGTGGTGTTTGTGCGAAACGCATCCATGGATGCTGACGTCTACTCGTAGTTACGCGGCGTGATTGTCGCAATCTCGACCCCGCCATTCCTCGTCAATCGCAAGTCGCCAATTTTGATCGCAGCATCGTCCGGTGACATTACCATGCCTGGCATTCCTAGATTCCTGTGGTCGCAGATCTTCTACACCCCAAAATCGCCACCCAAAGACTACTTTGCTGGCCAAACGGTTATTGTAACCGGCGCCAACGCAGGTCTAGGGCTCGAGGCGTCCCGTCACTTCGTACGAGCAGGCGCAAGCACAGTCATCATCGCATGCCGAACGCTGAGCAAAGGCGAGACTGCCAAGAAAGAGATTGAAGAGTCTGAGGGACGCAAAGATGTGATCCAGGTGTGGGAACTGGACATGTCCTCATATGCTAGCGTCGAGGCATTCGCTAAGCGATGCGAGGAATTGCCGCGGATAGATGTGCTGCTGGAAAACGCTGGGGCATTCACACTCAAGTTTTCGCGTGCTGAAGACCATGAAACGACTATTACCGTACACGTCATATCGACCTTCATGCTGGCGTTTCTCATGCTGCCTCTCATGAAAGCATCGGCGGCAAAAACAGGAACGCGACCCTACATCAGCATCGTTACGTCAGAAACGCACGAATGGGTCACGTTCCCCGAGAAGCAGAGCCCGAACATATTCGCTGCGCTAGATGACGAGAAAGCGACGAACATGATGGAGCGTTACGGTGTCTCCAAGCTTCTCCAGATCCTGGCTGTGCGCCACTTTACCAAGACCCTCATCAAAGATCCATCCAACTTTCCCGTCATTATCAACACCGTTACACCCGGCCTATGTAGAACAGGACTTGTCAAAGATGTTGGCGTCCTTCCTGATGTGCTGAAGTTCTTCTTGGGTCGCGCAGTAGAGGTGGGAAGCCGAACATATGTAAATGCTGTCGGACCTGTAGGCGAAGGCAGTATGGGCCATTACGTCCTTGATGATTCTGTATCTGATCCTGCACCTTTTGTACTTGGCGAAGAGGGCTCCCAGTTGGCCAAGAGGGTGTGGGAAGAATTGGTCGAGATCTTGGAGGAGACGTGCCCTGGTATCACGAAGAACATCGCAGATTGATCTTTGCTTCACTGTCACCTCTCCATCTTCCTTGATGATGTGCTGGCAACGTTCATCGCGTTTGAGTTCGGACCTGCTGTATTCGCTCAGGGGTTGCACCTGCTATCGATTGCGCTAGATACGGATCTTCAAACGGCCTAGCGCCGGTGAAACTGAGATTGCACCATCGCTTTCAACTCTTGTGAGAAACCATTACTCCACCTCCAAACTTTCACTTTCGTCATCAGTATCATGCTCACAACGAACATCTCTGGTACGGAAAAGCATTATTGTTCATTCATTCATCAAAAATTCGAGCGAAGAGTCTATCTACACGTTGATCCACCTTCCCATCCATGTGTCAACAACTTGCTTGGCTTCGTCTACCAACCCCATGTCTAAAAGGAGCTGAGTTGTTCCACGCACTGCGGAGTCGAGGGCGGAGAAGATCCAGGCATGCGTGTACGAGGTGTGTTCGCCAATGAAGATGGACTTGAACTCGGTGTTGTAGTAGGCAGGAAGGTACAAGTCCTGTTGACCAGCTAATGGTGCAGCCCAAGCTCCAGCCTGGTGCTCATCAACCTCCCAGCACTGTCGGTCATATGCACCAGTGAATTGCTCAGCCGCAATTTCGCCATGGACCTCGACCATCGCGCGTTGAACGTAAGCGACGTGATCGGCAGTGCTGAGAGCGGCAAGCGAACGTGCAGGCGTGCCAGATGAATACGATGCCAGAATGACACCAGGCAAAGAAGAGTTGATCTTGTACGCGGGATAGCAGACGGAACCGATGCCTGCGATGTCGACAGCACCACAGCCGCCGATTATAGGCGGGCTCAACTTCTCCCAGAAACGTGTCTTGTAGTGGAGAGCAACTTTGCACGATTGTTGGTAGTTCATGCTGCTGATAGCGCGCGACAAGAGCGAGGAGTACTTGGGAAGATTCCAAAGTCGTACCTTTGAAAATGGCGCGGCGACGACAGCATAGTCGAACTCCTCACTTTGCGGCTTCATCGCAAATGGATCCTGACGCCACTCGAGAGCCACCTTGCCGGTGTTGTTGTTGTACTTCAGACCAGTAATCTTGCGACCCAGCGTCAAACGGTCCTGGACCAAGGGGAAGAACGCGCGAGGAAGCGACTCGAGGCCCTTGTCGATCGTCCGCCAAGTGGTTGCGCCGAAGTAGCCAGAATCGTACTCCCACAATGGGGCTGAGTTCAGGGAACCCGCCATGTAATCTGCAAGATCTGCGCTGACGTTAAGCGCATAACGAAGGTATGCATATTCCGACCAGTTGAAGAGGCCCTTGTCGACAGCATCCCTGTGAGCTTGGTATACGTTTCGTGACATGTTCTTGATCACTTCTGTACTCAGGCCTTCGAATTGCTCAAACTTCTCTTCAGCCTGAGTCTTGGCTTCTTCGTCAGAGAACGCTGCGGCAGGGAGGACCAGAGAAGAGTTGGCTTTGATCTGAGCTGCGCTCGGGATACGACCATTCGGCAGACGGTACCCGTTTGAGTTCGCAGGCACATTCGGGCTACTTTGGATCCATGGAATGAACTTAACCAGCAGATCACTCTGGTTACCGTTTAGCTGGTTCAGTACGTCTCCAAGCTGGAAGACCATTTTGTGGTCTTGGATGTCCAAGGTCTCGTTTGTGTCTGCGTACTTGGTCGAGACCGGGAAGCGCATTGGACCCATCTCTTGGTACTGGTACTGGTCCGGGGTAGTGCCAGCGAGATACTTGGTGCGGATGCGACCTCCAATTCGTTGCGAGGACTCCATGATGTGCCAATCATGGATGCCCACCGAGTCTAAAAGCAGACTGGTCAAGAGACCTGCCATTCCTCCGCCGACGATACCAATCTTTTTGCTCTTTTCGACTGCAACAAAGGACACGTTGTTTTGCTTGGATTGCATGTACGCGACTCCATCGAACCACGGGCCCATCATGTCAGCAACCTTCGAGATCTCCTCCCGCTTCCGTGGCTGATGCTTAATGGAGACTGGCGCTGAACGGCCGAGGAGTCTTGAGCCCGAATATGCGTGTAAACAACCTGCGTGCGCTGCATCTTTGGGTACAACCCAGACCAAACGCTCGGGACGCGACGACCGCTTGATCAAAGAAGAACCAATTTCGTGGTGTCTTGCATCAGCGCCGGTCATATCACAGTCTCCGTACACAACGCGGACGTCTCCTTCGAACGCGTCGTCACCGTAGGTGATGTGAACATTGTGGACAGAGTCGGATGTAACTTCGACCGGCTTGAAGAAGATGATGTCTGAGCGAGGAGTGACGGGGGTTGAAAGAACTCCGCTAGCTAACGTAAGTGCAGCTGAGGAAGCGGCGATGAAGCTCTTCATCTTGAATCACGCACGATACAGATGTTGAACAAGTTGTTGATCTCAAAGCAGTAGGAGACCCCAGTTTATATCACAACTCAAACACTCCAGGCCTACACTTCGCTTGTCATCCCTCGTTCCTGTTGGTCATGACACTGCGTTATCAAAGACGGCCGTGCAGCTCGCAATCTTGGAATCGAACAGGCCATGCTCACGCCGACGCCACCCATACTACGGCACATTCAGGTAATGCATCTACGATAAGAGCAATGCAACGGGATCAGTGGGACCAACTGATGGATTCAGGGTGCGGTTCGCGACACGTCAAATTTTTGCTTCCTACATATTCCACAGGGCGTGGTCGAGACGCCTTGCAGTAGTGGCATATGCACCTGGAGTCATAGTGTGAAGGTTGCATCCCAGCATAGGATCGGCATTGTACTGCTTACAAAAACACAGATAACGGGCGGCGATGCCTTGTTCCGGTCCAGTCTCAGCCGTTTAGGACTTTACGAGCCGATATTGATGGAGCTGCTACTTCGGAAATTTTCTCATGGCCCAAAAGCGCCATGAATCATTATAGCCGATGTTTCCCGAAATTAAGAATGTTGCGATAAAGAAGCGGCGTCCATGAGAAATAGGCAGTGTATCTCTTAGTCTGACAAGCGAGTTGCGGATGACTGATGCCGAAGGGAACCGACAAGCCTTCCAGAATCGCTCACGGCCTGCTCCACCGGTTCTTCCGAGTCAATACCCTAGGATTGTCACTTCTCACGTGGGAATGTCAAAAATAGGCGACTTCAACGTTGTATCCGGCCCCATTGCGGAGATGGCAGCTTTGGTGCAGCTGTGAGATCTTATGGAGACCTCAGTCATGGCGGCCAATCACATGACGGAGCACACGCCACTTTACACAAATAGTGGAGTGGGACGATAGGTATCGATAACAACAAGGCGGGCGATCTTAGCATGCATTTCTTATCTTGACTTCACAATTTTGTTATCTAAGGTTACGTTAAAACTAACTCCATTCTCTGCATGAAGGAGCGCTTATGGCGCAAATCTGCGTATGAAAGGCTCAGCGCCAAGACTGAACGCGCTTCAGCGGTACTTTCTACGCTGTAGCCTGTCCACCCTTTGCATTACTACGCAAGTGTGGATATTGACCTTCCTCTTCTGGCACTCTCGGCATGCTTCCGAAGTACTGTATCCCACGAGATACGCTTCGGCAGTCAACAAATCCCGCACGGTTTGCCAGAGCGATGATCGGAATACACGAATCGTCAGCGGACCAGTCCTTGATCCGAACGTTGAATGAAGGTAATTACCAATTGTCCGTACCCTATCTGAATACGTTAGGAATGAGCCGGGTCGACTTGTAATCAGTGGAAGCCTACCATCTTGGCAACTGTATAGTCGAACAAGCGTGTACCTGGTCGTTGGTACTGACAACTCTTGGAAAGCATGGCATGCATCGCCCAGAGACTATTTGTTGGGCTCGTCTTGTTTGCAACTGATTCGCTGCTCGAAAACGACGGTATAAGAGTCCTGGTAAGCCGTTTGTAGTGTACGTATCGAAATATCGATTCCGAGTATCATTGTCAATCTCCACGAAGTACCGACTCATCACATTGCATTCAACATCGTCGATATGGTCTCTTTCACTTCTATCTTGACGACTTTCTTCGCTGTTGCGAGTGTAACTGTCGCCAAACCCACACCCAAGTCCGCCCCACAGCCAGTGGTCACTTACCTTGGCACACAAGGACCTATTCTGTGTATGTACTCATCTAAGTCTACCTGCAACAAGTAACGATATCTAATGTCTCAAACAGCAAGCGGTGCATGGACAACTAAAGGCATATTGTACACCTCTGGCACCGTGCCAACCTTCAATGGCTCAATCGTCGCTGGTGGCATTGAAGCGCAGACCGTACGACTCACACATCGCTTGCTTAAGTATAAAAACTGACACGCCTTAGGCACAAGTCATTAAGAACATTGGTGCTATTCTGGAGGAAGCCGGTACTTCGTGGGATTATGTCATGAAGACGACTGTCTTCTTGGCAAATATGAGCGATTACACTGCGATGAACTCGGTTTACAGCGCTATGCTTCCGTCGCCCAAGCCTGCGCGCACTGCGGTCGAAGTTGGCAAGCTTCCTGGTGCATTTTTGATCGAGATTGAGGCTATTGCTGCTATCCCGGATGCTTGAATGTAATCTGGCGTGAGATAGTTAGTGTCAAAATCGAATGGAGCAATGATAAGTGCTTATGGCAAACAAATGACTTGTATAATTATGATCATGAATTGTCAGTGATATACCCGCTCCCTTGCTCTTCGTAATTGACTACCCTTTCTTCGTGCTCTCTTTGCATGCTCACGCTTTCGCTCGCTCTCATTTCGAAACAAGCTGCGCGATGGTCCGACATCACTTCCCTGCATATAAAGCATACTAGGGCCGCCCGATAGCATGGTCGCCCCCATCGATGGCGCCATCTCCCGGCGTCAGTTCGTCCAAACACCCAGCAACCAGCAACGCCCCGTCGATCTTCCATCGCCCATTCGCACAGCAAAAGACCTACATAGCCACACGACCCCGGCCCCATGCCACCGGTACATCCGACTCCGACCTCGCAGCAATCTTATGTCCAGTAATGGCGACATCCTTCCAGCTCAACGCCTCGCAATTCAACGTGCCTTTGAACTTGCGACAATCATTACCCACAAAGACGATGTAGCCCAGGCCAGTCTCCACATTGTCACTCTCGCTGGCTTTTCTGCTGAGTTTGGGACTTGGTGGTCGCTGGGGTGTTGGCGTGCCACTCCATCGGAACCAGAATTTCGGGGAGCGGAAACTGTTCTTTTCAAATGTTTCGAAGCGATTGGATTGTTCGTCGTCTTCTTCGTCATCGTCTTCATCTTCGTCGTCCTCGTCATCCTCGACTGTTTCGACTGTTCGCCGCAGGCTTTCTCGGCTGGCGGCCAGGACGACTGCGGCTCTCAACGCACCGGGCAATGCGAGTTCGCCAACCACACCCTCGCCGTTTTCTGTTATGCGGTAGAGTTCCAACGATGCGGCTTGGTCCGAAGACACATCGTCTAGCTTTTGCCATGCTGGACATTTCACTTCATAGCTGCCGAACGTTTTGCGGACGTCAAAGGTGCTGCGTTTGGATTTGTTGCCTCTGTTATTGTGCATATGCCTGGAGGAGAAGGCCGCATCTTGCCAGTCGTCGCTCATGACTTGCTGTAGTGTGGTTATGAGCAGATTATTTCGGACTGATGAAGTGGCTTTGTTTGAGTCTTTGCCGGTGTTGCGTGCCTTTGTATGTCGGGGGAGATGATGACGTCACTAGTGCTTGCACTATACGAAGGTATGCTGAAAGTACTACCTTCCATTCATCTAGATGGCAAGAATCGCCAATGTAAGTATTGAAGATGAGTATACGATATCACAAAGCACTGATTACTTTGAAAGCACACATTTCATCATTCTATGTCATTTTTGGTGCAGCCTAAATGTGTTTAGGACTGCTATGAAGCTCTAAGCTATCGCCAAGTATGCTTGGGTCTAACCGCAGTACCTCATCTACTCTTTGAAGAGCTGAGTAAGATTGATCGAATTCAATCGAGGTATGCTATTGCAGTCCTCCGCATGTGCATCGCCATGTTTGTCACCGCCTGGATGAAGCGATCAAATGTCATCATCTCGAACTCCACTATCATCTCGTCAAACTCCAGTCCCTCATGCAGACCCTGGGTATATTCTATCCACTGTGCAGCCAGATGCTTGTCCTTTCCAGAGGAATACATGTTACGCATTCGAAGTAACATGCTCTTCTGCTTCGCGATAAGTTGCAACTTTCGCTCCGGTGGCATGTTATCGTGGATGTGACGGACCTTTCCAAAAGCGTCGATGGTAACTCCTTGGGTGGCCTCTGCGAGATCTTTATTAATGGACCAAGGGTTGGCTTGCGACTCAGGCTCGTCTTCTGATGTGGAAGGGCTACGTCCGCTACGATGGCCTCGAACAGTCCTTGAGCGCGCCGAGTTCCGGCCAAGCCTACCATAGTGGGTATGACTGGAGGTGTAGCGCGATGGTTTCCTGGTCTTGGCCTTGCCCGGAGGCGCCGGGGGCGCTGCAGGCTCCGCTGCCAGTTCGACAGGTCCTTCTTGTAAGATCTGGCCGGCGACTGGATCGCCGGCAACTCGGCCTTCGATTTGTCCAACGACAGAGCCTCCCGCCTCGCCAGTGACTGGACCTCCAACCTCGCCAGCGACTGGGAGAAGCTGGTTCACGTTACCTGGGCTTGCCGATGCACCTTCTATCGACGCCTTTTGAGGTAGCCGCTTGTTGTTGATCGACCGAACTCGCAGCTGCTGTGGTGTAGAATGGAGGCTCTTGATGCCCTCGACCTGATCTTGTGCATCCCGACGCGCCTGGAAGCCCGAGAAACTGGCCGACCCGGTTCTGGAAAGCCACGCGCGATCTTGTCGGACATGCTTTCACTGGGCGTTCGGAAGCGTCGCTTGTGGACTGATGCAGGGGCATTGACCGACTTCTTGACCTTTTCCGACGTAAAGCTGCGCGGCTCTTCCATCTGCTCGCCAAGATTTGGATCCACGGGGTAGTACCGAGATGAGTGGGGTGAATAGCCAATTTCTGAGATCTCAGAGGGAGACTTGCGACGTGAGCGCTGCTGCCCAATCGAGGAAGGTCTCTCTTGAAGCCCGTATCCCGTTGTCTTGTGGTGAGAGACTTATCCTGGAGGCGCGGGCTCGACCATAGTAGTATTGCCATCCTACTCATGGGTGAATTCATTGTCAAAGCGCTCTCCCTGTTGAACCGCGTTCAGTCCGTCTCCACCAGATGCTAGACGCGAAATTTTTGGCGATGAAGCCATTGAGTGACCTCTCTGAAGCTCTGCATTTAGAGACCCGCTTGAAGATTGAGACAGCAGGTACGTTTTGTTCTGCCGAGGTATCATCGTGAGCAGCAGGTCTTTCAAAGCGTTCTCGAGATCGAGTCTCCCGAAATACATGGTCGTGACACTGCCATCAGCCTCCTTCAAGATCCTCGGCATCGAGTTCCACTCCTTTCGAATCTGGTCCAGGACAGATTGAGTGCTCAACCCATCTTCGACTAGTAGGCACGTCTTTTGGAGCAATGCAACAAGAGACGAGAACCACGGTATGAACTCTGATTCCTCGCTTTCGGGCCGCATAGAGGGGTGGAAGATCTCTTCCGGTACGTTGAGGTTCCACAAGGTCTTGACGGACTTGAGTGTGTCGATATAAGCGATGGCTCCCTCAACATCTTCTTGTGTCAAATGTTGAGGGTCGTCTGCAGGGGATTTTAGAAGGCGCTCGCATACCTTGACCTCTAGAAGGCGCAACGAATGTTCAAGGGATGTGTCACCTTCAGCTAGTTGAGCTAGGGCATAGGCCATGTGATCGTCAAGCATGCTGTTATCTGCCATGCCCTCAGGGAACAACTGAAGAAGCTGAGCTTCAATGTCGCCGTCTAGATCACGCATCGGCTGCCAATACTTCAAGGCTTTTCCACGTCGTAATATCCGCTTGAAGGACGATTGTGGTCGCTCATAGTGGCTACTCAGACCAGCGGTCCTGTGCTAGAAGAGTTTGAGACAGATTTTTTCCGCTACTTGATGGGTCAGTATGAATGATTCGGTAGGATTTGGGGGCCAGCTGACTTTACGAAAGTCCGGGTGTTTTCTGTATAGCGCGCGTCTCGGGCGCCAGCAATGTTTTCAGGCGCGATAATGCTGGATCTTCCTGTGCGAGCCCAGGTGGTTGAAGAAGAGAGGGAGGGTCGATCGATGGGGTGGGGTGCTTTGTTTACTTTAGAGAGAAGCGTACGTGAAAGAATCGGTATAGCTAGCTAACTTTAGTGCGGCCATTGTCCGCTAAGACTATCACGGCGTTTCGGTAGCTTTACACAATGTTTGCCGTTAAAAACCACTACAGAATTGTCACTCTGAGTCGGCGGCGACGGATCAGTCCGTTGTCGGCCACTGATGATTATGGCCGAGGACTACATTCACAACAAGGACAGCTAGGGCTTTATTCCAGAAAAAACAAGCATAATAATATGACCAATAGGCATATATAATTCAATGATTGTTACGGTCATTCTGAATATCTAGAAGCGCGATCTCGTACCTTGTGCGGGCGAGATCTCTCCCCTTCCTCAACACGATCTTTTGTCAGCGTAAAGCTCTTAGTCTGAGCGCAGGTGCGCAATTCGCTGGGATGGGGGGGTATAGGATGTTCAATGTCTACTCCATTTGGCTCATTGGGAGCAACAAAAGCCCGAGGTGCCCTAGGTGCTGCCCGAGCAACGTCCCTTCTTCTCTTCATCGTCCATTTTGATGGTGTAGGGATTGTGTCGAGCCCCGGAGTGAACGCCTGAAGCTCGCCAGGCGCCAATTCCAGTGTGGAAAATGCAGTCGAAACAAAGTATTGTGTATTGTCTGTCGTTGTTGTGCTGCTCGTGCAGACCTCTTGACGAGGCAGCAGCAGGGTCTATTTACATGACGTGTCCGATATACAGCTGAGGTAAGAGGTGCTCAATAAAGTGAGGAAGCAGCACCAGACCTTTAACACATATTCTACTTCTCCTCATAACTGTCACGGAAACACATGGCGCTTCAAAACTGGCGCGACGTCCTGAGCCAAAAGATACGGCGCGCTCTCGGGGTAGCGTCTCAATTGGAGACGCCAGACGTGCACCAAATCGCTTACTGCTGCTTTGCGTTTCTCGGGCGTGGTTCTAGCAAGATCCATGAGTTGCTGAACTAAGTCTTCATGCCAGTGTTGAGCTTCACCCTCGGGTGAAATCATGCGCGGGATGCATTTCGTTGCCGATTGGAGTTGCCAGTTATCGTAGATTCAGGTCAGATAAGTGTTGAGAGGCCCAAATGGGATTCTGCCGGTGTGGGCGCAAGGCGGTGCCATTTTTGAAACTTATGGCTGTTAGAATGTTGGTTTTGGGAATCGAAATGCACGATCTCATAAAGTCTGAGATTGACGTCGACTTTGTTAGCAAATGGAAGACAAAGACATACAGAAGCAAAATTCGGGACAAGGACGTACGACTTTTCTTTGTCGCACTATATTTTTATCTCTGTTCCTTCTTTGTACAAACGCACTCGAGATTTGGGGCTGTCTATAGGCTTAGGATTACGAATCGTGATGCTGCGGTAATATT
Source organism: Parastagonospora avenae f. sp. tritici 18332-5 (assembly GCA_022559985.1). NCBI lineage: Eukaryota > Fungi > Ascomycota > Dothideomycetes > Pleosporales > Phaeosphaeriaceae > Parastagonospora > Parastagonospora avenae. The sequence goes on from JAFJTR010000099.1 coordinate 66,379, forward strand.
CGACATTGAACAGAGAAAGTACGAACTCTAGGACATGAACGTGTAGCAACTTGATGCTCACTAGGATGTATCATGGACTCCCATCTTTAAGACCCATCACCTCATTGAAGTGCACCATCTTCCAAGGCGGGGCTTCCCTACTATTTTACGCCGATATAGCCTGCTCTTGCCGATATTCATAGTAGTACCCAGTGCCAATATACGCGGCTCCTTCTTTGCATCTGCGGGTAGATGATAAAGTACTAGAATATGCGTCTCGACTCGTGGGCGTTGTGTAGTATGGTGGGACTATGGTAAGTTATAGGCCGGCGGAATCGCAACGCCATAGAACGCCGTGTAAATGTGCCGTGGTATTCTGAGGATATTCAGGCCATGCGTTCCGGTAAGTCTGTCGTGCGTGCGTGGACAAACGATGTGTGGATGACCGATGCGATAATGCGCATCGTGCGAATGAACCGACCAGAATACTCAAGTCTGCATAACCCTCAACGGATTCCTCACCCTCGCCACATCAATCTCTTCCCTAATCTCCCTCTCTCTCGCCCTTACCAGCGCTTCATCCGCCACCCTCATCCGCTCGTTCTCCCTCCTCATCTCGATATCGCGCTCATGCCCAAACACCCTCTTGATGCTCTTCAGATCATCAATAGTCAAATACGTCGCTCTCTTACCCACTTTCTGACCGGGTTTGGATTTGACAGAACAACGAATTACGACGGTAGCGTGGCATTTCTCTCGGAATTTTCGGAGCTCGTCGTGGCGCACGACGTGCGAAACTGCTTCCAGTTCTTTCTGAAAGGCGGAGTACCAGTCGCTGGAGGAATGCTTGTTCTAGGGGTGGAGGTCGTGGGGGATGATGTCGGCGACGTCGGTAATGTGCCATTGTGCATTGATGTTGCGCAGAGCGGCGGCGGTCGCGTCAGGGAGGGAGAGTTATGAAGTCTGAACAGGAGTTGGAGCTGCCATAATAGCCTTTGTTTGTGGTTTTGAGAGAAGGAATCGGTGCTTAATTGCAAAATGAGATGAGTTTGCAAGTTGTTGCAAAGTCTTGAGGCTGATAAATGTGTTTGAGATTCTGAGAAAACTGATATTGGTTTACAGAAAAGTTGCCCACTAGTGGTCAATATATTTTGGATCCGGGTTTCTGTTCGTACCATAGTTGTGACCTTGGTAAACAAACTTTTAGTAGCCCCATCTAGCTGAGTCGCCAGCAACTTCGAGCGACCACAGTACCATGGTAGACGAAATCAAGGAATTTACTTGCTTTGCGAAGAAGACGGAAAATGTGATTGCAATATCGATTGCAAACCACCTATCCTCATTGCTAACCTTTGCAGCATTTCCCCCGCTTCCCGAAACTGCTCCGGTCCAGGGCCAGCCGAAATGACAGTAATGAGGGGTGAGATGCTTCGCAGTAAGTCGAAGCCGGCAGTCTGTGCCCTCTCCATGTTCGAAAAGCCGCGCAAGATGGCTTTAGCGCAATGAGTGGCTATATCGAAGTGCTCTGCAGCTGCAGCCGGTGGCATGAGAGGCAGCGCCTGCGTGCCCATTTTGTATAGCATCATGTTGAGTATGAGTTTTGTGGAGACATAATTCGACGCGAGCAGCGCGATAAAAGTATCCGGGAGCGGTGCAGTGGCCAAGGCTTCATTGCTGATGTCGAGTCCCTGTCCCGATCGGTCGCCAACTTCGTAAGCGTCTTTCGAATCTTTGGTGATTTGGGTCAAATTAGGGTACATGGCAGCCCAGTTGACCAAGTCTGCCATCAATTTGTTCGTGAACTCTCGACATGGCTCAACATCTATATCGGGCGCGAGTGGTGTGGAAAAGAACGATCGCAGAGATCCCTCGAACTGCAGCTTTTGCATGGCTAATGGGATCATGAGTTCGATATCCGCTAGCCGCTGGTGCGCATCTCGAGGCATGCCAATGAAAGGAATTGTCATCCACTCCTCAGAAGCATATATGGAGGGTTTGCCAAACACTATTCCTCGGCGAGCCTAGATTAAGTTAGTATTCAGTGTATTATTGTGGTGTTGTGCATCATTGATCCGTACTTCAGCATTTCTTATGCCCTTGAATAGAGGCCAAATAATGCCTGTTTTGCAGTTGGACGGCCCTCGCATGTTCATCAGCCTCGCGGCCGCTGCGAGATGGATCATAGCTCCTGTTGCTGTTGTACCGCAGTATGTCTCGTACAATGCCAGGATTAGAGGCACCAAGACCTCACCTTCTTCGGGCATTTGATCTCCCTTTATCCTGGAGATTGATTGTCGCTGAGCACTCAAACTCACAGTGTACCATCTCCACGAATCGATTAAGATGCTTGGGTCGTGGTGTAGTTTCGCGTAGAATGCCATTGACACTGCACGCAATGACAATTTCACAGCTGGCTTTGAGGCATTAGCATGAATCCGTGGTAGATGGCTCAACCACTGAATTTCCGGCGAGTAGCTCTTTGTCCCCGAATTCAGTTGCACGTAGTGAGATAGAAACGCGTTGTCCAAGGCCTCAGGATGGACCTTTGTAGGTTGATAGAACGTCGGCGGTCTATACTGGTAACGGATGGCCGTCACCGCACGTTCAACATCCTCTGTATATCTCCTTTCTACTGGGAACATGGGATTTGGGACTGGCATATCGACTGCTTTCGTCTTCCGATGGAGTTCTATCCTTGGAAGAGTCGTCTTTCGCGCTTCGACAGTACCATTGTTGGCCTTGCCGCGGATAGTCATGGCCGCTCGTGTGGTTTCTTTCTTCTGCCGTCCTCGAGTTTTCGCTCTTTCCGTCATGTCGATGACTATGGCCCCAAAGGAAGGGCCTGAGCAGGCCAGACCTAGACGACGACATTCGTTGCAGAAGTCCGGAGTCTCGTCACACTGGCGCAATATGATCAGTTCACATCCGTGAGGACTAAAATAGGGCGTACCTTGACGCGCCGCTCCCTACACTGAGCACAGCCTCTGCTACGTTGCGATCTGGGCGCCATCTTATATGGACGATGTCAAAGGGTAAACGACTGCCGTACCTGTAGATGAAAGAGGGAATTTCAGCGATTGGCAGAGTGGGCACCGCATCGTGATATGAAAGAAAGTGGAGCCCAACGGCGCCGGCACCTATGAATGGCTTTCGTTTATCGACGTTGGCTCCAACGCAACGCCAGAGCTCGACTGGGCATGGCGTATCTGGGAAGGTCAAGGGCGTAACTGTCTGGGTATCAAGTCAATGACAATGTTCGCAGTCGTGCATGAACCGAAGCCGTGTCTGGCGGTGGAGCTGCATGTGCGTATCTGCTAGACCGCGGAGGAGCCAGCCGGCGCCGGCGCCAGGGTCAGCCCGGCTCTAGAAAGAAACATTGCCCGCGGAATTCGAATATCAAACATGTAATGTTCTTCGATTTTGGTTCTGATCTGAACATGCCTATACACTTTGACAACTCTTACCTTCGAGGCCTGACGACTTCATCGTAGTCGTGAAGTGAGGTCCTGTGTCCTCGGCAATCGCCGCGTGCGAAGATGGGCCGAAGAACCGCGACCACAAGCTGAGTGCCGTGCCATGACACGACATGAAATGTTCGCCTAGCTGCAGCTGTCTACACCACAAACAGCGGTTTGGGCGTCTAATATTCCGCATTTTAACGGCTCGCATGCCGAGGACGCTACAGCCCATGCGGGCGCTGTCACTTCCGCGCGCCCCTGCGACGGAAATATCTCGTATGACACCATAAATCGTAGCAACATTACGAGCGTGCGTAAGCTTTAAGGGAAGCACGGATTACCGCAAGCTTACGCGGTATAGACATCATGTCGGACGGACTGCTAGAAAGTGTTTCGATCATAAGGTGACATAGGATTTCTTTTCAGTCAAAGTAACGACATGAGTTTCATCATCCTATCACAACACGTAACTCGAGCAACTTTTCATTCTTCCTGCATGACGCTAAGTTCGTCTCCTGCCAGAGCTGGCGAGTTGCATGCCCAGGTGTTTCGATGCCATGTCTTGCAGCTACTTTGCACGTGACTGGTGTTACTATCACGCTACCTTGTCATACGTCCAACATTCAAGTAATCAGTCATTGGACATCTCGCCCATACGGTGTGTATCAGGTACAGCAAAATTATTGTATGACAATGGTTCGTATATCACGTTCATGACCCTTGCCCCAAGGTACGACTATCATCATCTAGACTGACGTCTAATCGGGCCTACACAATATGTTGTGTATTGCTCACATCCTTCTCCTTCTCTCTACAACTCCCCCTTCTCCACCTTCCTCTTTCCCTCCTGCTGCAACTCCTCCATATGTTTCCCATGATCCTCTACCTTCTGCTTATCCGCCGCGATGTTGCTTTCGCCATGGCTCGCTAGGTCTTCGCGCCAGCGGCCCTTGCCTTCCTTTTGCTCACGCAGCTGGTCTTGCTTGGCGGCTTCAACTTGTTCGGGCGTGCGGTTGGCGTCTTCTTTGATGCGCTGCATAGGGGAAGTGGTGAAGGTGCGGATGGTGGGGAGGCGCGTGATGGGGCGCAGGGCGAGGAGGGCGCGGGGAGCCATGATTGTTGTTTTGAGTGTGTAGTTGTTAAAGTGGGTTGATATGAAGGGTAGGTTTGATCTTGTGTGGTTCAGGATGGGATTGAGTGTATGGATGAAGTAGCAGTGAAAGTTGAGTTTGTGGATTTGCTGGTGCGTAAACACTTGTGACGTCATTCGCATGAGGTATCCATCCATGCAGCCGAGCAACCGAATCTCAAAGCTCGGCATAGTTGCATGATAGATGTCTCTTTGGGCGATCATCGATCAGTTTGGGCGTGGAAATGTGATTTGTGCTGTTTAGTACGCTGTCACTAGGAGTAGACTCCGCACAAATAGTCTACCCAGGCTCTGACTAGAGATCCAAGACAATGGTACCGACACCTCTGCTGACGCAACTCAACATAGCATCAGCTTTTTCACTCTCCATGAGCCCTGTACCTCTATGCTCTATTCTTCCAGAGCAGACCTCAACTTTACACGTCCCACAGTTGCCGACTTCGCAAGAACTGTCCATATCCATCCCTATAGCCTTCAATGCATCAAGCAACGATTGTGTAGCGCCAACCTCTACTGTCTTCTTGCTCTCCTTCAGCTCGACAGCGAAGGGTTCGCCTGACGTTGTGACGGTGAATTGCTCAAGATGGACGCTCGATTCGGGAACGCCATATTTCTTCGCCGTGTTCACGACATCATCCATTAAACGTTCTGGACCACAAGTGTAGATGTGCGAGCGATCCTGCGTGCGCGAGACGATCTTTCCGACGTTCAGCCTCTGGCTTTGCGTCTTGTCGTACATGGTGGCGTTGGAGCCAAGCGCATCAATCTGCGATGCGAAAGGCATTTCTCCTGTGTGTGCATAGTGCAAGTGAAACTTCTGATGCGTCTGCTGCAGGTACTTCAACGCGGTTAAGAAAGCCGTAATACCAATACCTGCAGAAATAATGATGTGTTCATCCGCATCAGTCGCTAGAGGAAAACTCGCGGTAATGCGCCCCACAATCAGAACGTCGCCAACTTTTGCTTGCTCGTGGAGATACTTAGACCCGCCACGACTCTCTGGAGAAAGCTGGATACCGAGTTCGAAACGCTTGGAGTCTCCTGCGACAACAGAGTAAGCACGTACGAGCTTTCCACCTAGCTTGAGGCGAACATGGCTGCCGGGCTCAACTGGCGAAGGGTCGGCAATGCCGTCAACGGCTTCGAAAACAAATGCTGTGACCCATCTCGTTTCTCTTCTCTTCTCTACAAGGCGATACTCGTTCCACGAGTCCATCTCATCGGACTCTTCCCCGTACATTCTTCCATTCTGATCTTCTGGTGTACCAGTGGCCAGCCGCTTTAGGAACTTGTTCTTGACGTCGGCGCTTAGTGGCGTTATTTTCACAATCTCCTTCATCATCTCCAGATCTTTTGTGTCGATGAACAAATAGTACATGACTCTTGCAATCGTCCACTCTGGATACGGACGTTCCAATAGTTGAATCATGTCTCCGGCTTGTACGAAGCCAGGCTTGATGATGCGGTACAACCAGCCCGTTCTGAATAGCGTTTGCGTTCTCTTCGCCATGTCTTTGACTTCGAACCGGTGGTTGAGCTTGTAGCATGGTCCTCGTGGCTCGGTAACCTCAACGATGACCTCCCCAATGGCAATGCGATCGCCAATGCAAAGCGTTTTCTCACTGACTTCGTCGTTGTAAAAGTTCTCCCCGAAAGCGCCCGGTTTGAAGTGAGATTTTGATGCAGGTAGCTCCTTTTTCCAATCATCGTAATGTGTCGTGCAATAATGGAGAAGAGCGTTGTCCGGACTTCGGTGTGCTTCATAAGCGTGTTCATCGCCCTTGATACCATTCATAGTAATCTCAATACGGCCTGACAAGGGTGTCTTGAATATGGCGGATTGGAATGAGCCAAATTTCTTGACCTTGCCAGCACGCAACTGCTTCAGTTGGAAGGGCGCGAAACGTGGTGGGTTTGTAAGAGTGTTTGGGTCAGGAGGCGGCGGCGGAATCCAATTTGATCGTGCCATGATGGATTGTATGACTTTGTGGGGATAAATGGATGGCTGTCGCTTTCTTTCTTATGTTAGTCCTCCGACAGTTGGTATCCACACCTTAGCCGTATCGAGACTTGTCTTCAAGGGTGGCCTGAAGGTGCCTAGCACGTGACGGAAGACTATGAGTAATCCAGATCCGTCAAGCCTGGACCGTTCGTCAGGCAGATCGTTGTTATACTGGCTGTCAATGCGCCGCGAGAGCTGTGCGTATGACTCTCAAGCAGAAGCCGGGTCAAATCCCGATCCAATCAAGGCACGGGTTATGCGTAGTCCCCCACGTGCTTACGAGGTATCCGGCTATTAGAGAATGATGGAAGAACAAACAAGCGACCTTCTGTAAACAGTTTCGAATCCGGTATCGTGCTAAGCGACTGGAGCGGGTTCTTAGCTCATCCGCGGGTCAGGCCGCTCATATACAAACTTTCAAGCTGGGCTGCTGAGAGTCATCAGTTCCGTAACGCACGTGTCTCGATGCTCCAAATCTCACAACAGCTTTTCTGCCTGCCGTACTGACTGTATTATGTTGCATTTCACATGGGCCCGCGGTTCCCGACGTCGACGTGATATTTACCGTGAAACATGGAGGTGGCTTCGCCGAAGGAACATATCGTGCGACCACGACCAATACAACATCGAAAGAGAAAATGCGGGCAGGGTGTCCTTCGGACAATTGAGAAGACACAGGACAGCGGATAAGGGGTCGAACAATGAATTCCACGTCCAGATCCACGTGATCAGAGTTTGGCTCGGCTAAAGTTCTTGTGACGTCAGTCTGCCCTCAGAGCAATGACAGCTTCAATTGGATTGCAAAGCTTCTCCCTCGCAACAGATCAAGACCTTTCGAAACAATCTCCATACTCAATCGGGAAGCAAAGGACTTCTCCGCCACAGGGAGCATAACCAATTTCCAAAGATCATCACATTATAACCAAAAAGATGTTCCGCTACCAATCCGCCCGCGCTCTGCGCCTCACACGCACCGCGCGTCCGTCAACCCTCACACCTCGCTTCATCAGCACAACACCCGCCCGATTCGCCGCAAAAGATTCACAAGACAAAGATTCGCTAAACCCGACATCCACTGAGTACTCAAAGTCCGGCTCCGACGACGCAGCTGCTAGCTCAGACGCTGCCTTCAACCCCAAGAAGACCAGCCCAGAGGAAGCCGAGGCCACTGCGGAGAGGGAAGCAGGAGGCAAGGACAACTCGCTGAATGCAAGCCCGGGCAACAAGGACATCAGTGAGCCGAACGACCCCAGTGGCGGAGGAGTTGGTGCGCCAAGCAGGAAGGGCAGTGGTGGTGGAAGCGCGCCGAAGAGTGGAGGTGGGAAAAGCGGTTGAAGATGCCCATGATAGCCATACGGGATAATTCGTAGTAGGAGAAGGAGCAACTGAATCTGTGGCGCACATGGAGCATGAGTAGCATAAATGCATCAAGCGTAATGATCTCTACATCCAGTCTCATTGCTGATATACAACCCATGCTAGCAAATGCTCTACTATACTTCTTGGAACCATGATGAGGATTCGCTACATCCATGTATTATTCCCAAGACCAGCTTCTGTCGACAATGAAACTCACTACATATGTCAACAACAGTTTCATCTCATCCATTACGAGACGAAATTGGACACTTGGTCCAGTGGTAAGACGTTCGCACAGTATGACCCTCAGGGCCAGTTAGGCCAAGGCCAGGACTTGACCGTACTGCAAATACTCTGTATCAGAGGAAACCGAGAGCGAAAGACCTACGTTCCATTCGCAGAGTGTCCGAGATATATTTTGCCCATGCAGTTTCATATTCAAGTCTTGATTCGAAAGATACATATCGAAGATAGAGAAAGACACGGTATCCTAAATTCCCAAAATGCCAACCAGCAACGCCAACCAAGCCCAAAGCCACCTGGGGCGCCCAACTAAATGCTTCTAATCATCCCACCTCATATTCAATATCAAATCCTCCACCTCCTTGCTCTCCAACCCCCTCGCTTCCTCCCTAACCGTCCTATCCCCCTCAAGTAACCAAAGTCATAGCCGGCCGTTGAAAGCCGTGTAAGCGGCGACGGGCCAGCCAAGTATGACGGCGTAGAATGGGAAGAAACTAAACGAGGCATTAGTAAGGGTGGTGGTGGTAAGGGATGGACGGAACGTACACAGCACTAGTGCGAACCATTTTCTTGCTCAAGTCGCCTGCGCGCCATGTATGCGGCTTCACGGACAGAGGGTTGCGGGCGAAGGGGTGCGGCTCGACCATGTTGCGGGTCAGGGTGCGGAGCATGGCGCGGATTGGTGTTGCTGAAGGCATTGTGTTTTGTTTGTTTGATTCTGATTTGGAGAGCAGAAGCTGATGTTTGGTTGGTTGGGTTGAGTGTAGATGTTTGGTAATACGAGAGACGGATTGGAGTGTAGATGTATGTCCCGAATGTATGGTAAATTGTTTAGATGTGATGATTGAGTGGAGTATGAGATTCTACAATGCATTGTGTAACAGCACATATATACCTACAGCCAGGTACCCGGGCACGCCCTCACATCACGAACCTTTCGCAGAGCAGAAAGCATACGCAGGGTCGAACCACCCGCATCACCTGAGATGCTGACGCCGAACGAAGTGTGTCCGGGCGCATCGAGCATGACAGAGAGGAATTACTAGGTCAGCAGAATGATGGACGTTTGATGGGGAAATCTGGCCAATGGCGTGCGAAGCTTTCATGATTGGTGATGAGGCGCGGTGTTGGGTCGCGAGACGGTGGTGTGATGTTTGGGGAATCCTGCGCTTCGGCGGCGGCCGATGGCGCGCTGACTTGCCGGTGGTGTGATGCGACACTTCGAAAAGGCGCGGAAGAGAGTTAGCAGAAATCAAATCGCGCCTACGCAAGCTTCTTTAATATTTGAATGAGCCTTTCTCTATGTTGTGGATACTTTCGACGTCATCTTTGATTTCGCGGCGCTCCAAGAATGTTGCTACATTTTTGAAAATATCTAGTATCTGATTGGACGTTAAAAATGACAATTATTTGATTGGCTTCATCTTTTACAACGCCAAGGTCTGCTCACACTTTCAACAAATCTCCCGGACATGAGCGTCTCCGGCGAGCATACTTCGTGCGAAGCAGCTGCATATAGTCATAGTGTCTCTGGCAGTGATATATCATATTCAGGCCTCGACTAAAATTCTCGTCCCGCGACGGACGAGAAGGACCGGCCATACCGACCTCAACTACGGTCATAAAGACATCACCGACTTACCTCTACAGCATCACTCACCACCATAGCTTTCTCCGCTTTCAATTCCGAAGCAAAAACCCAATGACCACTAGCTATTAACCACACAGCAAGCTATCCACCATGACCACAGCAGTCCTCGTAGGCAGCACCGGCCAAGTCGTACGTCCACCCACATCCTTCCCCAACCCCATCTGACACCCCCAGGGCTCCCAAATCCTCACCCTCCTCCTCGCGCACCCAACCTTCACCTCCATCCACGCCTACACCCGCAAATCGCTCTCGAACCCCGACCCCTCCTCCAAACTCACCCCAATAACCTCCCCCGACCCATCCTCCTGGCCCTCCCTCTTCCCACGCGACCGTACCCCGAAGATACTGTTCTCCGGCCTAGCAACCACACGTGCTGCTGCAGGCGGCTTCGACAACCAGCGCAAGATCGACTACGACTTAAATTTGGACTTGGCCAAGGCCGCCAAAGCCGCCGGCGTCGAGACATACGTCCTCATCTCCGCGCACGGCGCAAATGCCAACTCGCCCTTCGCGTACGTCAAGATGAAAGGCGAACTCGAAGACAGCATCAAGGCGCTGGGATTCAAGCACACGGTCTTCGTCAAGCCGGGATTCATCGCGGGCGAGCGGAGTAATCGCAAGGTGGGTGTGGCGGAGACGGGGCTGAGGTGGTTGGCGCAGGGCATGGGGGCCGTGGCGCCGGGGTTGAAGAATGTCTGGGCGCAGGACGGGGAGACGATTGCTAGGGCGGCGGTTGTGGCGGGGGTGGAGTGTGAGGGGAGGAAGGAGGGGGTTTGGGAGATTGGGCAAGGGGAGATTGTTAGGTTGGGGTTGGAGAAGAAGTGAGAGAGCGTGGGGAGTGAGATAGGGGGCAAGGAGATGTGATGATACCCTTGAATATACTTTGTTGCTCGTTGTCGCTTATGCTAAAGGTTGTTGAATCTCCTGTTGACTACATATCTAGGACCAAACTATCCAGTCCAATCCCGCCTCCCCTCTCTCCCCTTCCATTCCCACCCCCTCAAAAATTCACAACACTCGCCTCCAACACCCCCTCCGGCCCAATCAGCGCCCTCTTAACATCCTCCCCCACCGCCCTATCCACGCCCAAAATCATCAACGCCTCATTCTTCCCCTCGCCCTGCACCTCCTCCTCCAATGGCGCAACATTCATAAACTCAATATTGACCCCCGCTTTGCCTAGCAGATTCCCCACGAATCCAATCTTCCCACACGAATCGAAGTTGCGGCAAATCAGCAGTGTGCCTTTGGGTACGAACTCGCCCTTAAAGCGGTCGAGCCGCGAGATGAAAGGCTTGTTGCCGCTGACGAAGCCTTGGATGATCTGATCGGCGGTGTTGGGGGGCGGGGAGGGTGCGCGTGTGCGGGAGTGGGAGGTTGAGCGTGTGGAGCGGGCGCGTAGGGTTATGAAGGAGGAGTATGGTTTGTCATCCACATTCTCGCGGGAGCGCTGTTCATTAATGAGGATGCCGCGTTCTTTGGCTAACAACTCCGCGTTCACGATGTTGATATTCAAGCCGTCGGATGACGTTATGGGCGTCAACAGCCCCTTGACGAGCGCGGCGAAGAGCGGCTTCGTGGTGTTGATGTTGGCTAGCTTGCCTTCGTAAATGATGTCGAAGGTAGTGCGGAAGGAATCGAGTTTCACGGAGGAATAGTGTTGGGTGTATAGCGAGCCCATTTTCTCCACGAGTGCGACGAAGGGCTGGAGGGTGCGGTATTCTTCTGGGAGGATGATGGGGGCATTGACGGCGGAGCGGGGGAGTTCTCCGGAGAGGATGGAGACAACTTGCTCGCAAACGTCGATGGAGACGTTTTCCTGGGCTTCGCGGGTGGAGGCGCCGAGATGGGGCGTTGCGACTACTTTAGGATGGGCGATGAGTCGGGTTGCTGACGAGTCTGGCTGTGGGGGCTCGGACGTGAAGACGTCGATACCTGCTCCTGCTATGGTTCCAGCGTCTAGTGCTTCAACAAGTGCGTCTTCGTCGATCATTCCACCTCTTGCTACGTTCAGGATTCTGGCGGTTGGTTTCATGGTCTCCAGTTCCGCTTTTCCGATCATGCCTTTCGTCGATGCGATCAGTGGCGTGTGAAGTGTCAAGAAGTCTGCCTCTTTGAGCAGTTCCGCGAGACTGTGCCGAAGCGTGACTGACGCAGCGGCGGCCAAATTGGGGTTTGCATATGGATCGTAAGCCACGAGGCGCATTCCTAGACCATTCGCGATTCGAGCAACTGTCAACCCGACTGTAGGATGTGAGCTATCGTACCCTCATCTTTGCTTGTATAGCTTACCTTTACCCAAGCCAACGATTGCTAACGTCTTTCCCTTGGCTTCTACACCAACAAGTCGACTTCGTTCCCACTTCCCAGCCTTGATGCTTTGTGCTGCGTCGCCGACATTGCGAGCTACGGCCATTAACACTGCCTAGATCAGTAAAAGCTTCATAGCGTTGCATTGGGAACATACGAGCGATTGTATGCTCTGCAGCCGCATTGATGTTTCCAGAAGGTGAGTTCACGACAATGATGCCATGTGTTGTTGCGCTTGCTACGTCGACGTTATCCACACCTACACCAGCACGTGCGACGACTTTCAGCTTCTTAGCAGCACCCAGAAGCTCGGCTGTCACTTGAGTCTCCGAGCGGACGATGAGAGCTTCGTACTCTCCAATGATGCTCTTCAATTCTTCTGGACTGAGGCCTTTCTTCTCGTTCACCTCGAATTGGTCCTTCAGTAAGGCCAGACCATCTGGCGAGACCTTCTCAGGTATCAAGATCTTTGGTTTGCTAGTGTGCATGATGATGGCCATAGTAGGGTTCAATTTTGGGATGGTGGTTGATTTGGTTGAAGTGTTGGGCAAAGTATAGTATTGTAGGCCGTCAAGCTTATTTGTACCGCTAGGTAAAACAGTCCGCTATCGGAATCTTACATGTGAGATCCATCGGTAGCACCCTTTGATGTGATGACGGCCTGGGGCCTTACTTGATGGGGCCTGGGCTACCCCGCCCCCGCGAACCCCACGAATTGCGCCACTACTGTAGGAATGAATTAGTGCTGCCGCCGGTGAGAGCGGTGCCACTAAGATCTGGAGAACGAATTAGGAATGATGACTGAACACAGGCAGAGAGCGACAACACATGAGAGATGGGACGGCGAGTAGGAAAGTCAGTTCTGAACTCTGAAATCAACCCATACAAAAAAGTGTTGAGCCGTTTGTGCACCATGTTGAAAAGGTCCAGAGACTAGTCTCATCATGATCTGCATTGATTGGAAGCTTTTCTGGTGGGGTGTATGTCGCATGCGCGGGTACTACCCGAAGCACTTTACACATTGCTACGTGTCTTAAGTTTCTCGTTCTGCACGACCTCGATCCAGTAGTTGTCAGGGTCTAAGATGTGTAAGCCAATATGCATGCATAATCAGTGCGAACAAGTACTTACCGAGCACGAACGCAATGCTCTTCATACGACCATCGGTAAGCCTCTTCTTCCAGTTGACCTTCTTTTCTTCGAAGCGAGCACAGGCTGCCTCCAGATCGTCGACCGCGATGCAGATGTGGCCGAAGCCTTGAGGCTCATCGTTGCCATTGTGGTACTTGAAGTCGGCTTCTTTCTCGGTACCGTAGTTCCACGTCAACTCCAGCAATCCCTCATGATCCGCTGTCGGGTTGACACCGTTCGCAGTCTTGTCTGATGCTGGGGCACCGTAGCCGAGGAAGTAGAGGTTGAAGCCAGCGTTTGGAGACTCTGATGTGCGCTTAAGCTGCATTCCCAAGACATCCTGATAGAAGTTTAGTGACACGTCCTTGTCCTTGACACGGATCATGGTGTGATTCTGCTCTAATTAGCGCAACTCGGTCTAATTGCAGAGCTTCGGACCCACCATGCGGTATGTGCTTGTGTCAGTGTCCTTGACACTTTCGGTCTCCTCCAATGGCTTTTGACCAATGACCTCGACCCAGTAGCCATCAGGGTCGAGCACGAATGCAATGTGGCGCATGCGACCATCAGTCAGCTTCTTCTGGAACTTGTAGCCTGCATCTTCGAGACGCTGGCATGCAGCCTGAATGTTATCTACAGACACACAGAGATGTCCGAAGCCCTTGTGTGGCTCGGTGTTGCCGTTGGAGATCTTGTAATTGGCGTCGTCCTCGGTTCCGTAGTTGTGGGTAAGCTCGACAATGCCCTCGCGATCAGTCCAGTGGTTGCCGTACGATACTGCCTTTGGACTGTCGTATGCAAGGAAGTAAAGATCGAACTTGGCTTCTGGCATCTTGATTTGATTGATCAATTTCATGCCTTTCTCACATCAGACTTGATCCATGCAACCACGTTACCTCGTCTTTACATACCTAGGAACTCGTAGAATTGCACGCTTCGCTTCGGATCCTTGATACGGATCCTACCTACTGTCAGCTATCGGCCAATGGCACTGCGACATTGCATACAGTGCTTATGGGGGTACTCACATAGAATGGTTAAGCTTGTACTTGCTTGGATCGGTAGCCATGGTTGCTAGCGCTCGGTAGATGCTGAACACACTACTGTTATATTTGGGGGCTGTGTAGGTAGGAAGTGAAGCTGGTTTCAGATTGGCGAATAATTTTGATCGCAATGTGAACATGAGGTTGTTTGTGCATGGAAAGCTGGGCAGGACTTCTGTAGACCTCGGAGCTTCAAAGTTGATGACGTGCCTACACCGAATCTTTACCTACCCCACCGCGGGCTTTACTCGGCAATAACCGTCTCGTGGAGGAGTGACCGCATGGCGCATTAGCTTGAACATATGTTCCCGGTGATACAGCATCTTGCAACTACGCATGCGCTGGTATAAAATGGTCAATGTCAATAGCTTAGGAAAGTATTTGGGTTGGTGAGCACAGGTAGTCAGACACAGTCGGAATTGCTGGATGCTCCAGCCTGAGCATCGAGCAATCGAATCGTACTTGTCACCTTACTGTACATGCCAACGAATTCCTTCGACTACGAAATACTTCTATCCGTTCCCAATCTGGAGCTGATGCAAATGTCCAGCTCCTGTCTTTCGAGATGATCTCATTGGCGCACGCGGCAGAATCCAAGGCCGATAAGCGTTGGCCATAGCGCGCTGGAGGCTTCAGGACTCGGCCGCGAACAACATCATGTGCTCAAGCCGAATACGTCCTCCCATCATCCGCGCCGTATCACTCGCTTCTCATTTGAGCACTGCGTATAATCGAGCCTGCCCCAATCCGTTGGAGGAAGCCGCAAGGGTAGCTTGGCCCTGAAAAGTGACATTCGCGTCTGCCAGGTACGTCACGCATGGCTCCTTTCATCATGCCGCAGGCTACCTAGCGATTCGTACCACGACGTTGGTTGGCAACGATTTTGCTCTCGCTATATCGACCGCGCGTCACTATTGCTATATACAACCCAATCGCTTCTTGTTCTGACCATGCAAGCGACGCGCGCCAGACCGATGATCAACATCGCGAAGGTGAGCGACTGGCTCACCCGCAACGCCAATGAACAGCTGTATCCACGCCTCTTGTAAGCACTCCATTTCGATTTGCGTGTCCCGATTCCAAAGCGCTAATGTCTTAGTTTGATGTCGCCTAATGGAACATTACTCGCTTATTCAACACCGGTCGACATCAAAGAACTGCGCGACCAGGCAGCTCTGATCTCAATAGCATGGAAAGAGCACTGCCAAGGTCGCCAAAAGCCCCCTTCACCAAACCAACGCAAGGAATCCACCCGCAGCGAGAATTCCGTGGGATCAGCTTCCGCCCAATCATTGCAGTCTGCATTAAGGACTCTAACCATTCAGTCCCGGGACTGTAACATTCTGGTTCGTCTACTGCAACCAGAGCTGTTACTAGTCTTGGTCGGAAATATCCCCCCAAGAAAGAACCAAACCTTCAAAATCAACGCAGAAGGCTTTGGCGACCCTCGCTACCCTTCAATTGAAAGCACTCCCTCCCGACCAGGTTCCAGCTCAAACTTCCTTCAAGGCGATGCAGCCATGGACTCCAGCAAGCGCAGAGCCCCCTCTATAATGAGCAACATGAGCCAGCGCGACCGGGACATCCGCCAAGGCGTCCTGCACGTTCAACGCAAGCGCCTGGACGCGCTCTCAGACTACGCATTACGCGACTTTGAAAGCACGGGGTTCATCATGCCAGCCGACTCTGATCTTCAATAGCAAGTGGATCCGTCATCGCTGGCGGTTGCGAATCCAATCGCGGCTCCGAGGTTCTATGAGCCGGGACTTACGGCACCCGAGCTCCCTGGGGAACATGCAGATGTTTTAAGGCATGTGCGCAAGAACATGATCGAGACGAAGACTAGGAAGGGGAAAGAGCCGATGAGGCAGCCGGTGCAGAGAAAACATACGAGATCGGAGCCGCTGGGACCGGAGTTTGCGCCGGAGGCGTGAGAAAGATGATGCAAGACAGAGTTCAATGAGCACGATGGGGACGAGTGTGTTATGGAGTGCTCTGGTGTTAGAATCCACAATAGCGCGGACGACTGTATTGTACGATGGGTCGCGTAGTACATATTGTTCAGGTGGTGTATTTCTCTTCGTACGTTCACACGTAGATTGACTCTACAGAATACTGAACATACTATTCCAACCGAGGCTCGCACAGCCCCACGTGTTGCGTCTTTCTCTTGACAGACACCGAGAAATAAAGCCATCAAATGGCTCTGCTTCTTGCGCGTATGTTCATTGCGAAGAATTCTTGCAGGAAACGTCTTCTTTCTAAATGTGTGCTGAAACATTCTCGCTGCGCTCCACAAGCGTGCCGGATCGCTCTCACTGCAATGTTGTCACATTCTCATATCCCAGGAACCATATATAGAACCCACATTTCCGTCTTTCAACCCAACATGTCTCTCCTTACTTCCCCACTATCATGCGAAACTTGATGTCTTCGCTCCTTTGCACACACTGGAAGACTGTTATTCATACGCCGAGCATCCACACGCACCGAAATGTCTCATGGACAAAGAACGCATATGGAAATGAGACTTGGGCGAATTGTGGGTGGCGTCACGTGATTCGCGCACTTTCACTATGTAGGGCTGACTGAGGCTCTGCTCCACGGCACTTGCAGGCTACCACATGAGAAAGAGGTGGACTGTACCAGTCGTAAAATCTTTGGAACATAGTGCATCGTCTAAATCTTCAGAAATCCCTTCGCAACCAAAGAAAGAGCCACCTTCTGCCGGATTCGGCGCACGCTGCACAAAGCCCCAAACGACTGAGACAAAGCCAATTTACGAAGAATAACAAGTCAAATACATGCAATGTTTAAGGAAAGTTTCAATTCCACTTTCGATTTTCTGCATTCTGCAAGACGATTTCCCAACCATGTCGCACCCACTCCTCACGCTCGTCAACACCACAATCTCCACCTCGGCCACCACCGCCCTCCCATTCCCCTTGGATTCCCCACCGCAACACTAGCCAACATCCTCATCCTCCTCGCAATACCGATCCTCGCCCTTCTCGCCCACCTGCGCCCACGCGCCGCTAATCCACCGCTATCCCAACATCTCCAGCCGTGGCGCACAAAGTCCTGGGCAGCATTGTACGGCCTTCTGCGCCTGAGCTACGACAACAAGTGGGCCAAGGGCCGGGACGCATGGATCCTGTCGCGCAGCCTGCACGCCATCTGGCACCACCCACAGCGCCCGTATCTCGGGCGGTTATTGGCGATGTGGGTAATTCCGCTGAGTATACATGACGGGGAGATGAAGACGGAAAAGGGCCAAGGGTGGAGGTTTAGTTGGGAGGGATGGCTGCCCGGGGTGCAGTGGCCGATGTATGTGCATGGGAGACAGAGGGCGTGTTTTGAAATTTATGGTAGTGAGGGCGGAGGAGGATGATGCGAGGCTGCGGTTTGTGTCGGATTTGGCGACGAGGGTTGTGGAGGGCGAGGCGGGGAGGGATGAGAAGTATGGGGTGACGATTAGGGAGGCGCCACCGCATCCGGGGATGATTCGGTATTCATGGTATAATCGGCCGGCTAAGGAGGAGGTGGCGATGCAGGTGGGGGCGAGGAGTGCGGTGCCGGCGCTGCTGCCGTTTTTGAAGGATGAGGTGTTGGAGAAGGGGTATGGGGAGAGGGCGAACAGTTTGAGTGTGTTTGTGCAGGATCACGACCTGGGCACGATTCCGTTGTTGGAGCTGTCAAATACGAAGATTGTGAGGGTGGAGGCGATGCATTATGGACCTTGCGAGCTGGATTCTTTAGTGTTTGGGATGGCACAAGAGGCTGGCCTGGAGGTGATCTGGCCGGAGCGAATGTGTCGGGAGGCCGCTTTAGCAGAGATGAGCGGGTGTGGGCTGCCCACTGAAGGGTTGAAGACCTTCGCATCCTCGGTACTTGAGCAGTATCGTTGATCAGTCTCTTAAGGTATTTTCAAAACAGTGTCTCTTCGATCAAGCGTTTCCCAATTCCAAGCGCTCTTTCATCCAGGCGCCAACACTCTGTACGTTCTTCGTCCAGGCATCATTAGTCTGCTCAGTCCAAAGACCAATGCCCGGTAGCTCGTTGTGCAACACCTTTCCATGCGCATGCTCTTCGTACATCGCCTTCTCATCGGCATCATGCCAGCGCGTACGGCCTGCGTGGGATTTTACCATGTGCCGGGCCGTGCTACGCCTGAGTACTTTCACAAGCTCCGCCCCTTGATCAAGCAATGGACTTTCAGTGCCGGTAGTAATGTTCCATTCTGGGAGACTTAAGTTTGTACTGGCCGCAGGGTAGTTGCGTGCGTAGGCTCTACATCTGCTCAACATGGGGACTTCTGGAGGCGGTGGTGTCTGGCGATTCACGGAATTATAGTGATCTATAATCATTTGAGCTTCGAAATCGAGGTCTTCGTCAGGCTGATGGGACGCAAACATGTCATCCTGCTGAGGCAATATCAATTGCGCATGTGGCGACCGGAAGAAGTGTATTGGCGCGGCAAAGCGATCAAGATAGTCCTGTGGTCTGCGGAAAAGGACATCGCGTTCCGCGGACAGTGTCAACGACGGTATTACCTTGTTGTCGCCGTACCGCTCCCACGCGGTCAGAGTAGGTGTCTTTGTAGCTTTCTTTCGAGGCTTGCGGCCACGCTTCTTCTCTGCCAGAACCGGAGACATTTCCATAACGTCCGCGTCGGCTGGAAACGATGTCTCATCAGCAGCCATGGGTTCTGGAAGCTCGGAAGGATCAATGACTGGTAGCTCATCTCGGAAGACCCAGTCTGCGATGGGATTGTTCACAGCAGCAGCAGCAATTCGGGATTCTCCAATACGACACTCAGTCAAGGCCAGCATCGTCGCCAGGGAGCCACCGATGAGCTCCCCACACACACCCAGCCGCGCCAAATATGATCGATCGAACTTGTCGAGGAGAAGATTCTCTCGAATCCAATCCCAGCCAAAGAGTACATCATGGAATGGTGTCGGGAACTGGAATTCGGATGAAGCACGGTAGTTGATGCGAGCGATAGTAGCAGCGGCCGTCTCACGCAGCACTGATATCACGCGCTCTTCTTCATCGTTACACCCAGGCAGTACAGGTCCAGGTGGAAGATAGACAATGACAGGCGCTGAAGAAGAAGATGCACGGAAAATACTGTACCAAGTCTGTCAGCGGTGTTGGCGCTTGAGTAATGCAACAAGTTGCATTTCCATTAGTTGCATGAGGAACACTACTGGGTTCAAGCACGAGCTGCAATGTGCATGCATCGTAGTTAGTAAGGCCTGCCATTGCGGGCAGACCTCAGCGAGGTAGTGTACGCGGTGACAGACGAACAGGGTCAAGCGGGGGTGACGAGCAAGGCAACGCTCAGTGAGATCATCGTACATAAGGCGCACGAGCTGTGAGCCGTCTGGGCTGAGAGTAACGAAGCGGACAGGACATAGACTCGGGTAGAAGGATGCATTTTTTTGCTGCGAAAGAGCAAACTTACTCGATGGTAATATGCCCGCTCGATCGGCATGGGACGCTGACTTGCTCGCGTGGTGGTGGGCTGGTGACAGCGGATAATAAACGTCTCCAGGGTGCGTAGTAACGTGGAGTACGGTGCGCCGGGATTGGACGAGCAATGAAGGCCTTCGCATGCACAAGTAGCGGCATTTACAGCGTCTCCACTAGCGACGATCGCGACGGTCGGTTTTGGTGAGGGTTGTGATGGTGTTGATGGCGCGCTGTGTTGTTTGGATCGCCAAGGCGTTGGGGGAGCAATCGCAAGCAGCGTCACAGGATGGTGCAACAGTGGTACGGCGCATCAGGGTGCGAAAGAAGACCGCAATTAGGATGTTGATGTGGAGTACGGTGCGCTACCACACGGCCTTCTGGATTTTCGTGCGTCGGACTTCCTTCAGGGGCCTTTGGGGGCGTGCGTCAGGGAAATTGGTCTACACTAACGCTCTGGGCCAGAAGTAGCTCCTCCAGGCGCATCCCGATTCCGTCTCGCTTCGGCATTGCACTGCTCCTTGGTTCTTCGTCACTGTCTTCCTTTTCTCTCCTGGACCGTTTGCTCGAGTACAGATACCTATACCTAATACTTCACGCTGATCGTCCTGACCACTCGGTCCTTCATCCCAGACGACTTGGCTGCGGCGATCCTCAGGCCGCCCACTACTGCAAACGAGCACTGCCTCAACCCCAACCAACCTCGCACCACAACGAGGCCAGGATCCATAGCGCATGCGCAACGTCGCATAGCCCGTGAGCGACACTTGACTTGCATCACCGTTTACCACGAGCCTCTCAAACCGCGCACACGCCCTCGTTACACCGGTAGTGACTTCCCTCGACATTTCAGCGAACGCCCACCTCCTCTCACCCCGACAATACAACGCACAAACCTGGCACATTCGCAATAACACCGCGGGGTCCAGCCCCTAATCCGACAACATGGCCGAGGGATCAAGAGCCCGCGCAGTCTTCACGCTGCTGAAGAACCTCACCCTCGCCGCACTCCTATACGCCGCCATATTTGGCATAATAAACCTGGTGAGCGACCCAAGCGTCGCTGCAAGAGGGAAAATTGGCATTCCCGCGTTTCTGGACAAAGCTGGCCCGACTGAGCTGATCAAGACCACAAAGTCAGGCATACAGGTCAAGTTTGCAGGCACCTCCAACCCCGTCATCATCAACCCCCACGCCAACGTCTTCAATCGCCCGACCACCGCCGTTAAGATCAAGGACGATTACCTAGGACTGCGCCCACATGTCGACACAGAGGCGGACCTGATGATGCTGATTGAGGAGTGCAGAGGCACCTATGAAGGCCTGGAGAAGATGAGGAAGCCATACGACTGTCTGCAGTTCTTCGCCGAGGAGGAGGGCCGCTACTACCACCTGCCTGCGGAGGCCGACCGAGCAAGCAAACAGGATCCCCGCCAAGCCGACTTTGTAAACGCAGACCAAAAGAACAAGACATCAACCAGCTATGTTGCAGTTAAA
Organism: Parastagonospora avenae f. sp. tritici 18332-5; assembly: GCA_022559985.1. NCBI lineage: Eukaryota > Fungi > Ascomycota > Dothideomycetes > Pleosporales > Phaeosphaeriaceae > Parastagonospora > Parastagonospora avenae. Next base: position 87,677 of record JAFJTR010000099.1, read on the forward strand.
GACGCCGTTGCAGCGCATGGTAAAGAGATTGGTACCTGCCCTGGGCCCATCATCCCTTACCACGTATACTGGACCGGCCCGGCGACATGGCGAGTCGAGGTCTTCATCAAGAGCTATCTCTACACGCAAAACCTGGCCTGCTCGCGCCTCTGGCTATGGCTCGACAGCGACCGCAACCCCAACGCTGTTGAAAACATGCTCAACAAGGACGCTCTATTTGCTCGTTTCATGCACTTGGTCGAGCGCGGCGACATCGTAGTCATGCCCTGGAAGTTCCCCAGTCGCATCCCAATGCCCAAAGACGTGGACGCGAAGACAGGCTTTGGGTACTGGAGCAAGCCTGGTGCCCCCAACGCACTCGGAGAGAAGGCTGTGGCCGATAACATCGTCGAGGACAAGGAAGGCCAGCAGTGGCTCGTTCTCACACCTAAGCAGATGACCTTCCTGCCTGTTGCAGTCTCGGACGCTGTACGATTCATTGTCCTACACATGTACGGCGGTGCCTACTTCGACATGGACGTACTCATGCTCAGGGACATGCGCCCTCTTCTCCTGCCCAAGGACCACGCCTTTGCCGAGCGATGGGGTGCACACCCGCACCCTGGCGAGTACAACACCGCCATCATGTCGCTTTCTGCCAACTCGTCTCTCTCTTCGTACCTGTTGTTTGGCGGCATTCGCATGGGTGTCAACTTCCACCCACGAGTGCTAGGACGCATGGCTTGGAAGGATGGTCGCGATCAAGAGTTCAAGATGTTCGAGACAGCCGCATTCGACCCTATCTGGACTGAATTCAACTGGGATCGTGAAGGTAGATGCACAGTGCCATGTCTCCGCGACTATGGTGCCGTCTTCAAGGGCAAAGCTGGTGCCATCAAGGACGAGTGGGAAAGCTACTCCGGACCCCAACTCGAGACCGTCGACCTCAAGGAGCCTCAGCGAAAGGAGCTCAAGGCGCGAGCCAACGACGAGGAGGAGCCAGCTAAGCACTCCGACAAGAACCCTCACGACTCGTTCCAGGCCTCGATCGACGAAGAGACACAGCTACGCAACGAAGGCGTCATCTCCGACTACATCTTTGAAGAAGACAAATTCCCACCCAACAACCGCACCCTCTCGAATTTCTTCCGTGGCGCCTGGACATACCACATTCACAACCAGGTAAGTTTAGAATCCCGCAGCACATCACATGTTTCCCACGCTCTCCAACCCCCGCAAAAGCCACCGGCGCTAGCCGTTAACGGCGCATGTGGCGTCGCACCCCGCCCCACTTCTTCCCAACCAAAACGTGAACATCGCGCTAACACCGCTCGCAGTGGCTCAAGCACCCCGAACCCTCATCGTGGATCTCCGTCCTCGAACACGCGCAAGACGGCTTCTTCGCCGGCGAGCGCACCAACCCGTATGGCGAGAAATGGGACGGCCCTGCGCTGATGCCATACAACCACTGGCCCGAATTAGTATGAGCGCGGCGTCAGCCCGATGGCACGCTTGGTACATACGTCAGGCCGCTCGCTTCGTCTCCCCCCTTTTGCGGCTGTGTCGGCATAGACTCCGATGGCTGAGAAGGTTGCCGTGTCGCGAGGAATGCTGGACCGGAGTGAATCCAGGTCCAACTCAGTGCAGGGCAGTGCATCGTTCAAGGCGTATCTGCGCTTGGAAGTCCACGTATCATCTGGCTGCACACATGCCACCACGTCACGCACCTCTCGACACATCCGAACATGACATCTCAGGGGCGCCGTCATCCCGCCTCCACACATCTGCTTTCAGGCGTCAACCATCACATTTATAAATCATGCGGCATAGTACCTCGGCTGTACTCGGAGTTCTATTTACGGGCGCATCCATTCCATCATCCCATTCGCTTCTGGTGTTGGTGTTGTTATATTCCCCTTTGCCCGCTTGCGGCACTATTTTCCACATGCATATTTTATCTTTTTTGCTGCTGGTTGTATACATGAAGATTGGGGAGAAAAAGGCGCAGTACATGGATATGACTGGTTTGGTCTGGTCTATATGAAACAGGACATGTGAATAGAAGAAGTGAAATATTAGTATACAAATGTTTCACATTGCGCAGTGCTTTCTGCAAGGTGAAGTGCAGTGAATGAGGTATCATTTTCTACCATCTCATCTAATCCCTACATCCTTCGCACCCCTCCTTCCACCGCGTGAGCACATTTATATTCACACTACAAATCAATCAATGGCTCATCCACCACCTTCTGCTGCTGCGGCAATTGATTCTGCGGCGCGCTCGGGAAGCTCTCAGGGCCGTAGCCGCCCGCTGCATACGGCGCTGGCTGCCGCGCTTGCGTCTGCGGCTGCTGGTGCTGCTGTGGAGGCTGTTGCCATTGCTGCTGCGGGGGTGCTTGTTGCTGTTGCGCAGGTTGCTGCTGAGGCTGAGGAGCAGCTTGTTGATTTGGATATGGTGGGTTTTGGTACCCAGGCTGAGACGGTGGAGATAAGGGCGTCTGCTGGGGCGGAGCGTGGTTGTACATTTGCGGCGAAGGTGGTTGTTGTTGGGCTGGCTGTGATGCGAAGCTTTGCGAGCGCCGCATGGTTGGTTGGGAGGGTTGGGCTTGGGTGTTGTCGCCGTAGTAGTAGTTTGCGCTCTCTGCATCTGAGACGGTCGAGGGTGGTGCTTGTGGGGGATAAGATTGCTGGGGGTATTGTTGGTTCGGGGCTTGGCGCTGGAGTTGCGGTGATGACTGCTGGTAGTTGTTGCTGGGTTGCGCTTGTTGGGACAGGTTCGGGTATGGTTGTGATGGCTGTTGCGCTTGAGGATATTGCTCCTGAGATTGTGCCGGTGCTCGGTAGGGCTGTTGTTGCGTGCTTTGGTAACCTCCTCCATAATGCGATTGTGGGCGACCGTATGGATCCGATTGGGGTGCACTACCCGTGTAATAGTTCTCGCCCGCACCACTTGGGGCGCCGGACTGTATGCTGGGGTATAGGTTCGACGCAGGGCGCTGTGTAGGAGCAGGAAGGCCGTACATGGCACCAGTTTGGTTGTAGGTGCTCGAAAGACGCTCCTCGAGCATGCGATCGTAGTATCGGACGACAGAAGAGAGTTTCGCATGGAGATCAAGTAGTGTATCTAGGAACATCAGTAAAAGTTATCGGGTGGATAAGTAAAAGGGACTGACCATGCTTGCTCATTGTCTCGCCGTAGGTGCGGGCAAGCTTCGGTCGTAGCTTGCCAATGCTCTCATATAGCTCTTGTATCTGTGGCTCTCGCAGAATAGTGCCTGGCGGTTGGTGCTGTAACCGGTCTACGAGAGTCGAAAACAGGTTGATGTTCTCGGCTTCGACTGGGGTCAGCTCATAATCGTTCTTGGGCGCTACAAATGGCGCCGCTGTACTCGAGCTAGCAGTCTGCTGCTTGAATGTAGTCGTATACTTCTTCTTTTGCTCTTCCATATCTGCTAGTGAGGCCGCGATGGCAGCTGCAAGATCGGGGTCCTCATCTTCTTGGGGCTCCTTCCTCGATGCGCCATTCGTGCTCGGTTTCGGTTTCGAATGCAACTGCGATTGTGATACGAAGCCCGACGAGCCAGTTCCCTTTGCATCCTCCAAGCTCATTTCCAGGGCGCGCTTCAGGTCCGCATCGAAGCTGTCGTCCACGCGCGCGCTTCGGGGCTCCATGGCGCCTTGATATAGCGTCTTGTGTGGTTTTGGTGTATCGAATAATCTTGGGGGCGGGGCCCCTCGTGAGCGGATCGTCAGTTTCTCGTGGCAGCCATCGTCCACGCGCACAGGTTCCATGATGCCGAGATGTGGTAGCGGTATGGTTTTGTTAGAGCAGGCACCGCAAAAGACATTTCCGCAGTTACGGCAGTGGTGCTTGCGGTTTGTGAAGGTGAAGGCGGTCCGGCAGCGCATGCAGACGTCAGAGTCAGTCCATTCGGGAGGCTACACGGTCAGCTTTTAATGTGGGTTGAGTAGGAGCAGAGACTAACAGCACTACTATCCAGCATGCTGCTTGCGATGTTCTCTTTTGGTGGGAAGTGGTAGCCCTCTCGCTGCAGACTTCGGTACACCTCGTTGATGTAGCCTAGGTTCATCCGGCCCTCAGCAGCAGTGGCCCATGATTGTATTAGCTCCAGCATTTTGTTCTTGACATCGTTGTTCGGTGCGATTGTCGATGGCGCTTTGAGTAATGACGTTAGATTGTCCATGAATTCCCGCGAAGCTATTTCTTGGATGAAGTGTGCGCCGCCGTTCTTCACGCACGTGTCTGTGAGCTGCGAAGCTTGTCAGTGGCCGAGTATGAAGCCAACGAGGTATATTATCTTACATTCAGCGTGGCTAGCTGGACGTTGGGGTTCTTGTGGCCTATCCTCTTCTTGAGCGATTTCATGGCATCTTTAGGCTGCACCGTCTTGGATCGAATAACGTCGGATATCTCGAGGTTGAGGGGCATGTGCTCTCTGCATGTGGTCAGCCCTCTACGCCACAGCTAGTAGTATGTGCCATGAAATACATACAAGCTCGAGGACGTAGCGCGCTCGATCTGCTCATCGAATGCGCTGTTGGTGGAGGACCCGAACCAGCCCGCCATGGTGTCGTTGAGGGTTGTCTCTGTGGACGTAGATGTTTTCTTTATTCCAGTGGATGATTTATACGGAGATTGTGTTTGCGCAGCTTCTCCTATTGCGTTGAGATTGTTGGAGTATGTCTGGCGTCGTGCTTGTCGATGTGATGGTAAGCTACTACGTACCTAGCCACTCCGGAGCCGACGACGGGTGAACAGTCCGTGCGGCATGAGGCGTCATCGCAGCGGCGGCTCGTGGGCATGATGCGTGAACCCTGTCGAGATGCCAACAACCGTCCCAACTGCAACCCAACCGCTTACCTCACCCTCCACGACCACCTGAGAGCATTCACACAGAAAGCTCAGTCAGTCGCGCATAGAATACCCTCCATCGCATAATCGCCTTCTCCCTCTCCGCCATTGCCCACTTCATGCGCTCAGTGACATCGGGCCCCACAGACATACGAAACACACACGAGTACCCGACGTCGCCGCACTGCCACCCTTTTCTACGACTATGCGCCACCCGCTCTGTGTTTAGAGTGCGGTAACGAGTGCAGCTGCTCTCTTGCCGCCCCCTCAGGACTCACCCGTCCACCCCCGCCAGCGCCATGAACAGCTATACGAATGGTGCACACAGCAACGGTGCAGATGGCTCCAGAGACAGTGAAGGAGCTGGAGACCCGCGTGGCGCCCGGGGCTCCTATCCGCCTATTGCTGAGATAGTTGCCTCTGCATCCGAGACGGTAGAGGCGCTGAAGCATAACTCGGTGCGTGGGGTTGATAATGGAGATACTGGCAGCCGGCGGTGACTAATATTCGGCAGATCAAGCACCTGCTCGAACAGGGACGTAAACACTTCAATGGGGCCAAGATACTGCTGAGTAGCCGGAGTCCCATTGCGGGCGCATACTGGGAGTATCTTGTCGCATACCAGATCCTCGTCGACCTGATACCTCGACATCGCGACTACTACGACCAGATCGAGAGCAGCCGCAGCCAGACCCATCGCGACTTCCGGGAGCTGGTGAAGGACATCAAGTCCAACGAGGAGCGCTTCGTACGCATAAAAGAGATCATCAAGAACGACAACCTGCGCAATGGCGCCCTGCACAGCAGATCGGCGTCTACGGCATCGACGACACGGTCCGAATCGCGGAGTAGCTCCAGCCTTTCGAGAAGGGACGACGAGCTGATGCTTCCTGATGTGCCTACTGCTCTGCCAAGCTTTGGACTACCTGCCACACCCCGCCAGAAACCTACAATACAGCCGAAGCCTCAGAACCTCCACGGCCGAGCTGTGCATCAGAGCTCGGTTTCAATCAATGGCCTCAGCGACCTCACCGCGCGCTTTGCGAACCTACGAGGTGTCGACACCGGATCTGCTCGCTCGAGTCAAGATCTTTCTGTGAAGATGCCATCTCCTGCAGATTTCCACTCCACGAGTCGCCCTTTAGGGCCGCGCGATATGGTTCCACCCCCACTCAACATGCCTCCACTCAACACACAGTACGCTGCCTCATTACCAAAGGAACCGAGCCCCACCTACAGTCCCGCCCGGAACATCTCGAATCCATCCAGCATAAACCCGCCACGAAGCACACCAAGGAGCATGAATGGCACCGGAGGGCGCAGCAATTCGCTCGCTGCATCGAGCATCTCCAACCAGGCGCCCAACGCGAACGGTGTTTCTGGCTCTTACTTCCCAGCTCAGCAGGGAAGGAAAGCATCTGTCAGCAAAACCGTGGAGCTTGAAGTTGATGCTGAGAAGTTGTACGACTACATCCGCATGTACAAGATGCTGCTCATTGACGTGCGCGACCGGGCTGCCTTTGACTCTGGACACATCTTCGCTAGCCAGATTATGTGCATAGAGCCGGAGACTTTGCAAGAAGGAAATTCCGCCGACCAGTTACAAGAGCGTTTGGTCATCTCCCCAGACGAGGAAGTCGCCATGTTCGACCGACGGCACGAATACGACGTGATTGTGTATTACGACGACAACACCAGCAATGCCGATTTCCTTGGCAGACATGCGCGCAATGCCTCCGAAAGAGCCCTCAAGTGTCTCTACGACACTCTCCATGAGTTCAATGCAGACAAACCTCTGAGCAGGCCTCCAGTCTTCCTTAAGGGTGGTCTGGATGCTTGGATAGATATTGTAGGGCCGCAGGCTTTGAAGATGTCCACCACCTCAGCCCTAGTTGCCAGTGGGAAGACAAGGGCGAGAGCCATAGGACGATCCCCATCTGCAAGCTATGTCGTCAATGGCAACCAACGGCGGTCGCGAAGGCAATACGTCCCAATGGACGAAGAAGAGCAGCAGCAGTGGCTCGAAGAAGCTCGCAAGGGAAGAACTGCCGTTGAGCAGCCAGAAGCACCAGAAGAGCAGGAAGAGGCGTCTGCTCCGTTCTACCGTACCACAGAGGAGTTCTTGCGCCGTTATCCAGATGTCGAAGTGGAACAGTCAATGATGTACCCGCTGTCGAAGCCGCCTTCTGGGAATCATTATGTTCAACCAGCCATACCAGTTGCACCATCACGACCAGCCCCATCGGTACCAAGAGTCAGCTATGGTGGCGTACATGAGCGCCAAGTGGCACCACAGGGTCGTGGTAATCAGCCTCCAGTCTATCTATCGCAGCCTAGCTTCACCAACGTTAGGATGCACAAGACTGGTCTTTTGAATTTTGGGGTGACCTGCTACATGAATTCGGTGGTACAGTGTCTTAGTGGCCACTTGCTGCTTTCGGATTTATTCCTCAGTGGGCGTTATCAGAGGGAACTGCAAAGAGACAACTGGAAGGGAACCAAGGGTATCCTGCCGGAGGCTTACGCAACGCTGGTGTCAAACTTGTTCAAGGGCGACGTCAGCTCGGTGCGACCAAGCACCTTCAGGGTAATTCGCTTTCAATCTTGCGCATGTTTCTTGGGGCTAACAGACAACAGCGGATATGTGGCCATTTCAACTCTCAGTGGGGCATCGACCAGCAACAAGATGCCAAAGAGTTCCTTGAATTCGTTCTCGACTACATGCACGAAGACCTCAACGTGACCTGGAACAAGGCGCCACTCCGACCCTTGACAGACACACAGGAAATACAACGAGAACGATTTCCGCGCCAGTACGCTGCCAAGATCGAATGGGGACGTTACCAGCACCGCGACATGTCGGTCATTGGAGGCATGTTTGCTGGGCAACACGCGTCACAGCTCACCTGTCAGACTTGCGGCGTGACAAGTACGACGTACGAAGCCTTCTGGAGCTTGAGCTTGGAGATTCCGAATGTCGAGGCTTGCAACTTGCGCGACTGCTTACAGTCCTATTGTGCTGCGGAACGTCTAGCTGGAGATGAACTTTGGCGCTGCCCTCAGTGCAAGAAAGATCGCGAAGCCGTCAAGAAGATCACACTAACGCGAGCTCCCGACACACTTGTTGTCCATTTCAAGCGATTCAGTGCATCACGAACCGAGAGCGCGCGGAAGATTAGGACTCCCGTCGAATTTCCCCTCCAATCTCTCGACATGGGGCCCTTCATCGAGCCTCCCATGACGCCCAAGGAGGAAGAGTTCATCGCAAATAACGCTCGTGATGGACATGCACAATTGGCTGGTATCAAGGCTGATCCACATATGAACGGACCTTTCATCTACAACGCATACGCCGTCATCTGGCACATTGGCGCAACGCTCGGCAGCGGTCACTACATCGCATTCGTCAAGGATAAAGCTAAGGGCACTTGGCGCTCATTCAACGACGATAAGATCACGGAGTTCGAGCCTGCGAACCTCGCCTCTCAGCATAGGTTGCAGAACGAGAAGGCTTACATTGTCTTCTACGAGCGCGAGAGGGTCGCCGGCGGTGCCTTTTGATATTCGACTGCACCAGTGTCCTTGTTTCCTTGTATACCCACATATCGTTACATTTCGTCTCTTGTATAGTCATTGCGACTTGGATATGATAACCTTCAGACATGATTCATACTGTACATTTTGGCCTACATATCCTTGGTTTGCGTACATGCATGGCGTTTGGAGGAAAGCGATGACAATTGCATAAGTCGGCGTATGCATATGCTGGATCGGTAGCGTACGTGTCTAGTCAATCAAGGACTACTCCTCTTTTCCGTCGGACTGGTGACTCTGAAGTTCTCCCCTGGACGGCTGTCGAGCTAAATTTTCGTTCCGCGTCATACTGCAGGGCTGAACGCTACCGATGATCGGCCCGCAAGCTTGGGCCCTCATAAATTTGTTTATCGTAACCTTATCAGACCGCTCCCTCCGCACATTCCCCGCGCCCGCTTTCACTCTTACCATTGACTCTTCACAATACCTTCACTGCATTCACAATCGCAATCATGAGCAAGGGACGCGTCTGTTTGGCCTACTCTGGTATGAAATCACCCCACAATCCCATACAAATTGTCAAACTCAGCAATGCACCATCCCAAACAACATTTACTGACCTGACTCATAGGCGGTCTTGATACCTCCACGATTCTGAAATGGCTCATCGGTAAGATAGCTTCCAGTATACAGCTACTGGCCACCAGCTGACACCTCCGCAGAGGAAGGTTATGAGGTCGTGTGCTTCCTTGCCAACGTCGGCCAGGAAGAGCCCTGGGATGAGGTCGAGAAGAAGGCCCTCAAGATTGGTGCGCTGAAGATGGTCATTCTTGACCTACAGAAGGAGTTCGTCGAGGAACTCTGCTTCCGCGCTGTACAGTGCAACGCTTCATACGAGGGCCGCTACCTTCTCGGAACCAGCTTGGCTCGTCCAGTCATTGCCCGCGCACAGATCCGCGTTGCCCAACAAGAAGGCTGCGGCTTCGTCTCCCACGGCTGCACTGGCAAGGGCAATGACCAGGTCCGCTTCGAGCTGGCATTCTACACACTTCAGCCTACCATCAAGGTCATTGCACCATGGAGGCTGCCAGAGTTCTGCGACCGCTTCAAGGGCAGGCAGGATCTGTTGGACTATGCTGAGAAGCATGGCATTCCAGTCACATCCACTAAGGCTAAGCCGTGGTCCATGGACGCCAACCTGGCTCACTGCAGTTACGAAGCTGGTAGGACTACCAAAACTCCAAATCAAGCTGAGCTAACACTCACAGGCATCCTCGAGGACCCCGACGTCTCTCCTCCCGATGACATGTGGACCATGACCGACTCGCCCCTCAACGCCCCCAACGAGCCCACCGACATCACCGTACACTTCGAGAAGGGCATCCCCGTCAAAGTCGTGACCCCAGAGAAGACCTACACCGACTCCGTCGAGCTCTTCGTCGCACTCAACAAGCTCGGCTTCACGCACGGCATCGGCCGCATCGACATCGTCGAGAACCGCTTCATCGGCCTGAAATCCCGCGGCTGCTACGATTCGCCCGCCATGACCATCCTCCGCCTCGCCCATCTCGACCTCGAAGGCCTCGTCATGGACGCCCAGGTCCGTAACCTCCGCGACCAATTTGTCTCGCACAACTGGAGCTACCAGCTGTACAACGGCATGTACTTCAGCCCCGAGCGCGAGTTCATCGAGAACAGCCTGGTCTTCAGCCAGCGCCGCGTCAACGGCGAGGTGCGCATGAAACTGTACAAGGGCAATGCGTATGTGCTCGGCCGCTCGAGTGCGACGGAGAAGCTGTACTCCGAGGAGGAGGCGAGTATGGATACGTTGGATAACTTCAGCCCGATGGATACCACGGGCTTCATTGCGATTCAGAGCATTCGCTTGAAGAAGTACGGGCTGCAGAAGGCGGAGGAGGGGGCGAATATGAGCCGTGCTTAGATGGAAAGACTTGAAGTCATGAGTTATGAGAGGACTGGATCAAAAGGTTCATGGAGTGAAGGGCGAAAAGTGATAGATATCCCGGACTGATGCTGAAATTTCATCTGGTCTCAACACTCGGTCGTACTGCTGCATCGTGGCAACGTCTCGTGACGTCTATTGAGTGCTCTGGCTGAATTCATGCAATATGTCCATGTGCCCATGATATATTCCAGCAGACAGCACCACAAAGCATGCCAACAACACTGCCTGTCATCACTTGAATCAAACAGCGTTTATCTGACTCCATCCCGCCTTCTTCGCAAAGCTATGCTGCTAGGTCGTTGCGCAGATATTATAGCGTCGAGAGAAGCAGACGACTTGACAGCGTAAGGTCCTTCTTTGTTACACGCTCCAGTACTTCATACAGTGGCGATGATTTGGAACAAGCGACCGAGCTGCTTTGTCGCAACCTCGAACATATCATCTTTGTATCTAGCACTCGAAGCATGACCGCCATTCCTGCATTCAAAGTACAGTGATGGAATCCGTAACTGTAGAACCAGACGGCAGCCATGCGAATTGAAGACGCAGACCTGGCGTTGGACGACCACAAAGTCCCGTTCGAGTACCGCTTAACCATCATCATCCGATGCTGGAACATCATCGCGCCTGAAGGCGACATCGGGGATTGGCCGCCAGAAGTATTATATCACCCTACGAGACTGGCCTTAGTGACTGTCGATGAACATAAAGCTGTTCAACGAGACCTGACGAGAGAATGCCGGCGTCGACTTGGGTGGTTTCCAAAGAGTGAGCCGGGTGTTGTTATGTGCGATATAGCTACATTGTACGCAAGGTGTGCCGACTGGGGGACGGATGGGGATGGGAGATTTGCTGGAGAATTATGTGAGGTGTATCAAGGTGGCTGCCAGTCTTCGATGTGGTGGGTGGTTACACCGAAGGTGCAGGAGGGGATGAGGAAGAAACGGAAAGGTACAATAGGTGAAGATCCGGAACAACCTGGGAAGATCACGGAAAAGGTCTTGGGAAATGAAACTCGTAATAGAGCAGAAACGAGGTACTTTGGCCCTTCAGATGACGAAGTAGCTTGTCTCATTTGAACGAGTGAAATATCATTCACCACATTTAGGTCCAAGCTTGCGTGAAAAGAACTTAGGCTGACAGTTCCACTAGTTCGATAACCTCTACATACTTGAACACCGAGCCTCTAGCTCCTCTAACGCAATACCCACCTCATCATAGCAAGACAAGGGTAGGCCTCAACTTGACTAAATCCACCCACTACTATCCGCCGCCTGCCACTTCAGGGAGCAAAGTCCGCTCCACCACACCGGTTCCTCAATAATCTTTGTTAATCGATCCTCCTGAAGACCTCGGTCACATCGAAAGCGTCTTGCGCGAATAGTAGGCTCTACCATATACACGTTCGAATCTGTGCCATTCTCTAACAATCATCGTAGCTCCACTCATCTACCACTCCGTCAACCAGTCACTCATCCAGCATCTCATACTCAGAAAATAAGCGAATCATTTTTTTGTACCATGACCGATGATACCCTCCACTGTTTTACGGACCGAATAAAGAAGAACTGGAATATAGGTTGGTGGTCCATGAAAAGTTCTGTCCGCGAACATTTCCCTCCAGCGATGGTAAAGGATGTGTTATGGGACAACGATGGCTTCCTTAATGCCATGTATGAGCTGTCCGACAAGACCAAGCATGGCTACGAGACTGCCTATGCCTACTTGAGCTCCGTATAGACTCAGCGTCTAGCACGACATGAGCGTGATGGCACGAGTGAAACCACTTTTCTGACACAGGAGGACATCGAACTGGCCTGTGCTCTACTAGAGGATCTCAAAGTCGCTTTGAAGAGCTTTGGTGTTCGAACAGCCGAACAACTCTTCATCGACAGGCTTCATCCTGAGAAGCAACCTTTTAAGGATACTCCAGAGTTCCTTCAGTGGCTCGTTCCTCTCATTCCCGAGCTTCGCAACCTGAGTGAGCTCCGTACACGTCTCACATATCAAGACTTCGTTGAGCAATTCGCTATCGAATTCGACGAGAAGGCAGTGTTATCTGAGGACTTGACGGTGAAGCGCTATATCAACAAGTTTGACCTGCGCAAAGCCTACGAGGCGCTCAAAAAGGAGCACAGCATGTTTCACGAGCCGCGAGCTGATGCGGAGAAGTCTTTGGGGATTGAACGAACTGTTGCGGCCACCCGCTGATCGGAATGATGAGACTCAAGGACAACCTCAACCTACGGAATTTCGCAAGATGAACCTCACTTCGCTTCTCAACTCTGGCCCTCAGGCTTTAGGCACCCCGATGACACTGCCTCACCACTCCAACGATTCCTAAAGACCAGACCGTCCCCGATGACACTGTCAGCTCGCATTCCAACCACACGGCCGAGGGCGATAATGGGCGCTTCGACGGTAACCAGCAACTTTCTCCACTGAGCGAGACGGCCTTTGACTAACTGCTATTGTCCAGCTTTGTGGACATTTCCAAATTTACTGTGCGGTTCTCCCACTGTGATCACAGCGCTCTGCCCCCTTCTCGCCTTCCAGGTCTTGGCCCCCATCCGCAGCCAAAGGAGCCTAACCCGCTCTCACAAACTGCTTCGCGGACTCTCCCGCCACTGAGTGTAGCGCTACAGACGCCAGGTCAGACTGGAAAGGCACTGACTAAGACTTGCCCATCTGCTCGCGGCACCCCCTATCTGAGCCCTCGATCAGGCTCTATGCGCCCTTCCCGCCGGGATCGTTCAGGAAACCGGCATAGCGACACTGGAGAAGAAGACCATGTTGAGTATTAGGGCCATGTTCTGACGTTTGGCAAGACGCAAGAGCTTCCAGACCATTTGAACGCTGAACAGCGTTGAGGACTGTACGATATGCAGATTGCGATGGCAGAGACTAAGTATCGGATGCTTTATAAGAATGCTTTCTTCATGTGCATGCGGCAGGAGTTGGAGTTCAAGAAGCGTCTGGAGGAATTTGGAGGTTGATGGGGCGATGGGTGAAGATTGGTTGCTTGATTGCTCGTTTGCCAAAAGAGGTAAAGACAGGGCCCAAGATCGTGGGTAGGTGTGGCATACAGTGAATGCTGTTGCACACATCATGTCCACTTTTTACATGGGGACATCTTGGGCGTACGAGTAGCTACCCAAGTAGTGATTTAAGCTCGCGAATCAGGGGATAGCATGCGGGGGAATATGTCAATTCAATATCTTCCCAGGAAAAACTTTGTTACCTATCTTTGTTCCTGATCGTCATGGTTCAAACGGAAGCCTCCACTTACACTTTCAGTTCCTAACCTTGAAGGTCGCGATGCGAGACGGACCTTTGCCCAGGTGTTGGAAATTTTCACCAACATTCAACTCTCGTGGCTCTTCCATTGTATAAAATGGCGTGATGGCCTGTTGTATCGCTATATTTACAATGTGCACCCGCCTTCACCCTGACACTAGTGCGCTTTGTCCGTTTGTCGGCGGACCGTGCACGAGCGGAAATCCTGCCACCGCTGCGGCGCGCACTTAAACTTCTTCCACCTGACGAAATTCTTTTGTCGACCACGTGGACTGAAACTGAAGGACTCAATAAATCAATACTCAATACCGCCAACTCATCGACTACATAACGTCAGAAGTACGGTAGTATCACAGCTGCCATAACATCTCAGGCACAAACAGAGACGCAAAACACGCACCTCACGCCTTGCAACAAAACCCACAAAGTCCGCCCTCTATCAAGATGGACCCTACTCAATGGGCCAAGACCGAGGCCCTCGGGCAGGTCGAGAATGCCTTCGCGCTTGGCCGGGGCAATGCCCACACTGCTCTGTCAGCCGATATCCATCCAAAGAAAAACGGCAACAAACCACAAAAGCGGCCGACTGGCTTCTCACAGCACCTAGCGGTACTCTCAACCGTATTCGAGAGTACTGAGGTTTTGTGCACAACATTACGAGAAATGATCGCCGCGCGACAAGCGGGCAAGACAAGTGGAAAGGGCAGCGCACTCTATGTCACCATTGCGGACATGCAGGCTGCGATAGATTGGTTTGAAGAGCAAGAAGCAATTCCCACGGTACTTGAGCGTAGAGAAGCTGGGGTAACACCAACTGGTCCCGGCCATATTCGCGACGATTCACTGGACAGAGATGAACACGGCGATGGCCCAGATAATCAGGCTCGCTATTCGCCAATTCCGCCTCCAGGTCAATCGAGCCGACTTAGCTTTGGATCAATCTCTAGCCGTGCGGAGCAACCTAGCAATCTGCACATCCGACATTCCGGCCCCGTCACAGTTGGCGCATTGAAGCGGAGCCACGAGGACTTCGAAGAGGAAGAGGTCAATCCCAAAAGTGTGGAGAACATCAGCAGCAAGCGGAAGCGCGCCAGGATCTAGAGGTCTACAAAAGGCAGGAGCTCGAATCCCATGGGCGATGAGAGTATCATGAACCACCTGCAGGATCTCTCCGACTTGGAGGACTCTAACGGACGTCCGCGATATCTTGATGATGACGATGACTGTTGATACGGCAAAGGTGAGGTTGAATCAAGTGACGGTCGTTGCAGAAAGTTGAGGTAGATGATTTTTGATTGATTCGAGGAGGCGGGCTGCAGCTCGCGTACGAACTGAATCCCACCCCACGGCACGGGCCACACACGTGGTCACGTGCTCGCCACGTACGTACGGTGGCTCGAAACTAAGAGCAACCAACAATGACACACTAGCAAGACGTAGAGCGATCAGCATCGGCGGACTGGCTCAAGCCCTGAGTCATGTTACTTTCGATGAAAGATATCCGATTCCGATAGGTGCATCGATTGATGAGAAGCTGCAGATGCTGCAACTCTTGAAAAAAAGGTCAGAGGGCAAGACCAGTGAGCTTGAATACAGGATTTTGATTGCGCAGATTGAGAAGAGGAAATGCAGGCAAGCCAGCAAATGAGCTATTCGGGGAGTGATCTGATTGTCTTTAGAAGCGCACTAAGAAGTTAATAGAGGGCTGCTGAGATTTGTCCCCAAGGTTTTGAGATTTGTCCCCAAGATGAGATTTGTCCCCAACGCTAGTGCTAGCCGAAATTAATCACTTAACATGGCTTAGTGTGTAATTTTTCAACATAAAGTCTTCGCAACGGATCAAGCATATAGACGTGTTGTCAAATATCACGGGTGCTAAGAGATCCTTAAGCCTAACGATGCCTAACAACCGACTCAATCCTACTTCGGCCTTACTCGCACGAGAGCATGTACATCTCTATAGCACCTTAATCAGACAATAATACAACAAATCATCACATCATTAATCATATCCTATCAGGTCACATTAATAATCTGACGAGTGTTAGGTGTGGCTCGTCAATCTACGTTCGCATCCTACCATGGAAGATATAGCACCCCCTCCCGACCTGCTCTACAGCTTATATGAGGAAGCGTACAACGCGCTCAAGACCCATGGCATGCAGCATAGCTACGGCTTCGTCCTTAAGCGAAGTTAGCCTCACAATTCAACTGTTAAGACACGCTATTACTATCATTGCAACTGTTTTAGACATAACTATTAGTTGAGCGCAAAGGTTTTAAGCATAAGTACACGCTCTACTGGATGCCCTTTTAAGCTTGTTATCTTCACGACAAAGCACAGCAATTAATAGAAGTTAGAAGTACAAAACAAGGACTATAACTATCCTTAGTCAATTAACTCGAGCGCGCACAATGTCTACCGCAGACGCACACCAGCACAGAAGGAGATGATAGAATCAATGACCCATGCTGGCGTGCGCCCTATGCAGATACTGGCTGCCATCCAGAGAGAGGATCAGGACACACTAGTATCTGCCACTGATATCCGCAGCGAGAGGAAGACTATCAGAGAGAAGCATCTTAATAGAAGAAGCCCGGTAGAGACGTTGCTAGACGACCTGTCTACGACAGACTGGATCTTTGCTGTTAAGAAGGACGACAACAATCGCGTCCAGAACCTCTTCTTCGCCCACCAGAAGCAGGTCGAGCTTCTTCTAGCGAATCCTGATGTCCTACTAATAGACTGCACATACCGAACTAACAAGTACAAGCTTCTACTACTACATATACTAGGCTGCACTAACCTGCAGACGTTTTTCTCTGCAGGCTTCTGCTTCCTCAGTAACGAGACACATGCAGACTACTATTAGGCAATCGCGAATTTCCTCCATAAGACTGGTGTGCCACAACCACGTGTATTTATCAGCGATCAGGAAGAAGCATTAAAGATGTCAGCTCGCTCGCTACTTCTAGGAGTTCCTCAGCTCCTGTGCGTATAGCACATTAACAAAAACGTTCAGACGAAAGCGCAACAAACGTGGCGAGACGCTAATAGTGTGACAAAAGAGGAAAAGCAGAGGATCGCTGAACAAAGAGCTTTGTTTATGAAACGCTAGACTTAGGTATGCTAGCCCTTATTGTTGGGAGCGCTCTGAGAAGACGCTTCTATATCACGTAGTCCTAGGCTAACTAGAGCAGTTAGTCTACGCGAAGAGGCTATTAGAGTTCCAATTCAAATGGAACGATTTGCTTAAAGATTACAGTCACCAGTCAGAGCTATGCAGGTACCTGCAAGAGAATCAATACCTAACACGCACGGAGTGGGCAGCTGCGTGAACCTCTCATCACCGGCATTATAACACGATTACAAGCTCACCAGTTGAAGGGATGCATAAGGTCTTAAAAGACTACTTAATGACTTTAACAGGCAACTTGCTTCGTGTCGTTAGGAGGATTAAGCAGATGGTTAAGAGCCAATACAACAAGTACAGAAAGGAGATCGCTTCTTCGAGACACAGCACCAAGTTTCAGCACAAGCTCGAGTCCATGCCATTCCTGCCTCCT